>WUQG02437057.1:0-13882 GCA_011317285.2 Androctonus mauritanicus
ATAATGAATATGCAGTCGCATTATCATTATTTTAATAAATGATATAGCTAATTCTTTTGAATTAAATCAAATTTCACCTCACATTATTTTATTCATCACTTTATTTTATATATAAAAATAAAATTTATAAATTTCAAAAATTATTTTTTCGACTAATGAAAATTTTAATACGATTGGTCCAAATATGCAAAAGGATGCAAGAACTTTTAGTGCTGTATATGTGCTGAAATATGCAGTCGCATTATTATTTTCATATTATGTTTCCTTTTATACAGTAACAATATTGTCAATCGCCATAAAATAATTTCATAATTAATTTTCCTAAATATTCTCCATTAATAATAATAATATCTACATTTTTAAAACATCTCCTTAAAATTACTTAGCCTATATATAATAACTAATTTTTCTTCAATAAAAAATTGATACATTTATTTTGAATTATTACTTTTTTTCTCGAATTTGAAAATCTGAACTTTTTTAAAGTATTTATTGAATTTTTCATTCTGATGCTGTCTCATGGTTAGAAATATTTAATTGGATTAGAATCGAAAGAATTAATTTATTGGAATAAAACGGTTTTATTCTCTTTGGGAATATCATAGAAAATGTTTATTCGTTTCAGAAAAAGTGAAAAAAAAACTATTAATTTTTCCATTCATTACAATTTTAAAATTATAATATATAAATAAATCTAAAACAACTAAATTGATTGTTAGGATTGATTCTAAGTGCTATAAATCGTATTTTCTATGATATAGTAGAGTTGGAGATTTACTAGTTTATAAATTTAATTGGCTTTTTATATTGTAGATATATTTACATAAAGAAATGACAACTTTGCATAAATTCGTCCATCAGCAATATCTGCCTGCCGATTACGGTGGAGAATTGCCAAATTTTGATCCTTCTGAAGCTAATCAAATGATAAGAGAAAACGAAGAATTTTTTCGGATGAACGAAGAATATTTGAAGTTATACAAAGAAGCAAATGAGAAAAATTTTAACGAAGGAACATTTAAAAATTTGGATCAAGATTATCAAGAAGAGCAATATAAACAAATTTTGCAAGAAATTGAAATAAAATTTCAACAACTTTTGGAAAATTCCAAACATTATTTATCAAATATTGACCAGGATTCTGAATTCGATATTACTCGTTTACATGAAAATAAGTATCTTTCAACAAAAACACTCCTTTAATACAAGTGATATACAGTAACTTTATCAAAATTTGCATAATAGCAAATTATATGGATGCGTAGTTTGTAAACGTACTTATTAAAGCCCTATAAAGAGAACGTTTTCTAATTATCAGTTTTTATCAGACAATATTAAAATTAATTTGTTTCTTTCAATTTATATTAGATGAAATACTATAATAAGAAAAGCTATTTAACATTTCATTTTTATAATTGTGTAATACATATATTATCTTTTAATTTTGATATGTATTATATATTTAATAAATAATATAGCATATCATAAAAATAAAATAAAATTTTATCTAAATAATTTTGTCTATAAAAATTATTGTTGTATATAAAGTTCTTATAAAGATTTAAAGATTCTGAATAATCGTTTCCAATTTGTATACAAGCTATAATAATAGAGAAGTCCGTAAAAAATTATATAATTAATGATATATTATTTATGCTTTATAAATAAATATACGCTATTAATATCGTGGTTATTTTTTAAACACTATTAATAAACAATTATGCATTATTATATTTTAATGGAAGATTTTTATTAAAATTAAGCAATAATATTTTTGACTGTGTAAAAAAGATTGGAAATAAATAGAAAATTTTTAGTAGTCTTACAAAAATATTACAGTATTTAAATAGCGATCAAAAACCAAATGCAGAACGTATAAAAAAAATCATAATTTTCATAATCATATATACTGTATAATACTTTAAATAAATATAGAAGAGAAATCATAGAAAGTTTTCATCGTAAGTTTGCCCAGTGGTTGTTAAATTAAAATTGGGGAATGGAATTATTCAAAACCACTTCATTGTTCTGTCCTTGATAAATTATAATTAAAGCAGCATAGTTATTCAAAGCTTTAGTCCTAATGCATGATCAGGAACATTAGCTAAGTAGAAACATCTAGTTGAATGAGAATTGAGTTGATTTGGACGGATCAGAAAAAAAATATTCTACCTCCCCATTTTTAAGAAATATTATAAATCAGAGATGCGACCTGTAGAGGTCGCACCTCTACAGGTCGCATCTCTGATTTATAGAGACTTTTTTTCCCTTCTGTCCAGAGTACTGATATAAGTCTCAGCATAGACTTATATCAGTATTAAGTCTATGCTGTTCCTTACGCTATGCGTCTTAGAGATTCATTGCTTCTTGCTATTGTCTACATATATTCATTCAATTATTTTTTGAATAATATAAGTGAGCCAAATAAAGTTCTTGCCCAATTTATGTGTCATTGTATATTCAGATTTTTCTTTAACATTTACTTTCTTTTCTGGCTAGCATACATCGGTAGAACAGGTATAGTGAATCTTGATTCCCCCAGATGTTCTAGTGGCAATCCTATTATCATGTTACATTATATGTACACGAACTTAAACTGACAAATCCTTGAGTAATGCCCCAGCAATTGGAAACATTTAGTCCCCAACTTTTACATCTTTACGTAACTTACTTTTTCTCTGAAAACATATTCTTGATTTTTGATTTAAGAACATTTTCAATAATCTACTCTTGATACTAACATCGGAAATCAGTATTAAGTCTATGGAGAGGCGTATTATCAACTTTTGTGATGATATTAATACGCACGAAACAGTCGATCTCTATATTAAAGGTAATAGAATGAGAATGTTGTTCTACGCTCCATATTAGCATAAGAAGAAGAAGAATGTTGTTTATTTGGCAAACGTCTGAACTCTCCATATCGCAAAAAAAATAATTATACTTACAAAAGCAATAAACGCATTCTATATTGATTATTGATTCTGATTGATCATTTCGATTTTATTCGTCTACAATTCCTGCTTCGACAATATCGAGTGGATTCTTTCTCAACGCGGATGATGCCAGCGATTTTTCCAAGAAAAGGCGAGAAATGTCACGTGATTAGAGATGATTGCTATAGACGTCATTTTTAATGTAGACTTTGTCGGCACATAATATAGAACAGTCACCTCCCCTTTCATAGATATTTTAAATAAAATAAATTGTTTTTTTTTAATTTTTAATAAATATCGTAATGATGAATTAAAGTAAAATTTATTATTTAAGATTATTTTTTATTTTTAATTTTTTATACATATGTTTAATATTAAAAAAATAAATAAAATTATACATATATATATATATATAACATATTAAATAAATAATATATTTATAAGTAATAATTATATATTTATTTTTATAATATAATAAAAAAATAATATTAATAATATTATTTTATTATTATTTTTATTTTTAATGTTTACAAAATATTGTGAAGTCCCGGAGACCCACTAACCACGAAAATTGATCGATAACAACAAGTTATTTATATATATATTTTTTATATATAAAATTGTAATTTAATTTAAAGGGAACTATAATTAATTATCACCATATTTGGCAATAAAATTAAAACGGAAAAGATCCGCTGCCGAGGAACTTCTTTCCTGCCTTTCGTTCCTCACCCCTTCTGATTCACATCCGCAAAGGTGATTCAGAATTAATCATCGAAGAGGGATAAAAATTCAGGTAGTTCCTAGTAAAGGCGGTCGTCCTACCAGAAGAAACTGGCGGTCTAACGAGAGCAGGTGTATAACGGGCGGTCTGACAAGAATTGACTGTCTAGCAGGAACAAGCTGTTTCGTCGTGCATCACCAAAAGAAAAAGATTCACCCTCGTTCATCATCTACAAGGACTGATCGTCGTTCGCTACCTCCAAAGACTTATCGTGATAAGACTATTCGTCGCCTATTGTTATTCCATCTAAGGACTTATCGTCTCCAACTGTGAACGCCGATATTAATATATTTTATCTATATACAAAAGGTATTTCCTCTTTCAAATTGTCGGGATATGCTTGTAAAACTCTCTCTATGTTAATAAACGGAAGTTTTGGTTTCTTTAACCGTAGTCTCTGAATCTTGAAGCTGTCGCCTCATTACCTATCCTTACCCACAACGCGCCGTCGTTCACCGTTTAGGCCTAACACCTATCCTTACCCACAACGCGCCGTCGTTCACCGTTTAGGCCTAACACCTGTTGTTATCGTCCATCGGTCTCGAGCGCTTCACACTAGGATAGAAATGTTTTTGTGTTGGCAAAGTTGACGAAATTTTCATAGTTTGAACAAAAATAAACTGATAGCAAAATTCATTTCCTATATAAATATACTAACAGCGTTATTACTAAAACATTAGCATTCTGCAAAATTCTGATGAGAAGAAACAATTAATGTACATTATTTCATTACATAAAAATTTAAATTACCTTGTTCTCTTTTAATTCAGTTTGATAAATACAATACTGTAAAGAATCAAATATAGTTTATCATCAGCTAAAAATTAAATTAATTAGTTTTATAGCATATTAAAAATCAGCTTGTGAATAGTTTTTAAAATTTATCATAAGACAATTATCTAAGATATGGGAATGCAATCAATGAAATATAACTAAAAAACAAACTTACATTGACAACTGCTAAGCATAATCACTTTAGTTATGGAAGAATATGGCTATATTTTTGCTCAAATGAATAAGAAAATATATGAAAATAGATATAATCTGCAGTTATCATTACAGAATATAGATCTCCAGAATTGATTCTTCCCGATTGCTTGTTATGAGTTTTTTTTTTCATATTACGTCCCTTTCCAATCAGGAAGAACTAAGGGGCAGTTCCAACTATGGGTTACACCACATCCATGGAGGGGGCCGGATGGTGGTCGCCGGGCCATGAAAAACTTTTTAGGAGTTACCAGACCCAGGACGCGAACCCGGGTCCTCCTGCGTGGTATCCTGCACTGTTACCACTCGGCCATCCGGTCACTATTTTTTTAAGGATGTGTGAATATTAATGTTTATATAGATCTTCCGTTAATCATTTAAACAGTTAGGTTCAGAGATAAGAACTGCTAGTGAAGCTGTTATGCATGACACTTTCAGCAAATCGTTAAATGATTTAGAATTTTTTGTGGTAGTACAGTTACCTGTTGAAAATCTGTATATGGATGAAAATTTGAAGTATTTCTTGTTTAGTGATTTTTATTTCATTGTTGTTTCTTATTTATTCTTTTATAATTTTTTTTTTAAATATCCAATACTTCAATGGTAATTTAATGTAATATTTAATAAAATCAAATAAATGCTGTTTCGAATAGAATATATATCATGAAGATTAATATATAATATATGTACAGGGTGGAAGAAAAGTCTATACCCCTGTTAATAATTTGATAAATATCACAGATTTTAAAAACTTGTTAATGCCAACAAACACGAGGTTATGAGTGGGCTAAATGATGGCGACCTTCAAATGAACTGATTATGCAAATAATCACACTTGTAAATCCTATTTCATAAACTATAACTCAGAGAAAAATTTCCAATTAAAAATTTGTTCAACATTCAATTCTGAAAACTTTAAAACAAAATTCATCAAAATCGGATGAACAGTTCATCCAAAAATGAAATGAAAACGTTTTTACATACAAAGAGTTGGCCCTTATTTCTGACATGTAAATAACAAACCAACACCAAAACATAATATCCCAAATCAAAAAATTTAAAATACAGAACCTAATCAGCTAGATAAAACTAATCAGCTGTACTTGAATGGAAGATATTTTGATGTGCACAAAATGTCTTCCGTCCAAGTATAGATGAGCATGATGCTGGATGGAGTTCCTTACAGTCTTTAGAGTGTCGGTAGAAATCTCTGTATAAGAAGTAATTATGCAGTCTTATAGTTCCTCTACTATTATTATGCAAAAATGAAAGTTATTGTTGCCTCCCTCATAAGTTGCTGCTGTTTGTGGGCGACCTGATTTTGGATGTTTCATTCAAAATCAGGTCGCCCACAAACAGCAGCAACAGTTACTGGTTAGATCTATCATACTTCAGAACGTATGATAGATCTAAGTGTTCATGCTGACAATGTTGAGCTGCAGCAGCAACATTCGCATTAATAGCACCATAGCATATGACACCATGACAATTATTTTATTAAATGTCTATTCAGCACTGTATTGTACATGTGCATTGAATTTCATGTGTATGAATGTATTTTTTATGCCAATTGACCAGGAAGATGACGCTGTTATGGAAACTTCCATAAATTTCCAGAGGTGGGAGAGCATGTAGCATGATTTGTAGATGAAAAGTTATCGTTTCATTTTTGGACGAACAATTCGTCCGATTTTGTCGAAGTTTTTTTAAAAGTTCAGAACTGAATGCTGAACAAGTTTGTTATTGGAAATTTCTCTCTTTCTGTTAGGATTTATGAGATAGGATTTGCAAGTGTCCTCATTTGCATAACAAGTTCATTTGAAGACAAAGCGAGTATATTAAGCGTATCAACGCAATGGTAAATTCTGGCGCTGAATTGTAGCGCCACTATATTGTAGCGATCGGTGGTCTTAACTACTTTCACAAATCTTTTTATTGAAATCTATTATTCGTGATGAATTAAGATGATTTATGCTTTAAAATTATTATTAACTGGCAAAATTAAAAGATTTCGTGCAATTATTATAAATTAAAATTTGGTATAGTTCTAAAAACAAAGCAAAACTATAATTCTACCAACATCCGCTAGTTGGCGCTAAAGTCGGCGCTACTTATACTTCCATTGGAGTTGGAACTCTTAATATATACTCGCTTTGTTTGAAGATCACCATCAGGCTAATATTGTATTCTGAGACAGGCGAAAAGGCCGGTCCCTTGCTCCACATGTGAAGGTACTACAGGGTTCGTACGTCTGAGAGAATAAGTTATCTCGGATTAACCATTTCCTGTCACTCGGGTGCGGACTCGTCTGCCACCTCTCGGTCCACGAAGCGAACGGAACACGAATACGGCGGACTCGCTCATGTTTGCCAGGCCCAGGAATAAGACCGCCGCATTAGGGCCCCGTGCACTGTGTCGCCGAAGCGACCTTTACTTGCCGATAATAATCTTTGTTCACAGAGGAAGCAAAGACACAAAGAGGCTGAATGGATTTGCTAAACTGCAACGACCGAAACTGTTCCCGGAGGGACTGAGCATATTTGCTACTACTACTACTCCTAAATAAGGAAAAATCCTTAGGACACCAGTTCGGGCGTGAACGCCGCAAAATGAGGCAGCCCGCCGGAAGGTCGGAGAGATAGGAATCGCCGAATCTTCCACAGAAAGCAGAACCTTACTCGTAATCACAGCGCTAAGGCGGAACGCGTAACGGCGAACCAGCCCAACTCGGAAAAGGGCAAGAATCTCCTCCGGTTCGATCACCGATGCAACCCATTGCCAGCGCCTGATTGGTGGGCCATCGTGGGGACTATATCGACCGACGCCGTGCAAAGGCCAGGCTCTTGGCGCTTGCTGTGGCCGAATAGCGCTCGGATCAACTCTCCGAAGTTTTATGGTTCCCTAACGAAGCAAGCTTTCCCCGGCCTCTGGATGAACCCACTCAGCCCGAACAAGGCCAACTCTCGAGTGGGAACCGTGACGGCTTCTATCCCTTCACCATGCATCCCTTTGGCACGGTATAACGCCTTGAGATTGGGACCCTTTCAGATGATTCGTACCTCACGCAGAGCATACGTCGGACCGATTCTTAATCCCGGATCCGCGGGGACTCGGACGGTCGAGTGGCGGATTACAGAGTACCCATCGGCGAGGGTTGGATGCAGCCAGGCTCTATCGACCTTATAGGAATTTCTTCACTAGGGACAGCTACTACTGGGGCCGGGGCGCGGGCCTCTCCCGCGCCCCGGCCCCCAGACTAATTTTGGCCTGTGCAGACTAATTTTGCTGCAGGACCATTCTACAGAAAGTCAAACGAGGTCCGAAAGGGCGAATTTTCGGGCTAGGACTTCTCACGGCTGTCTGCTGGGGTGACCAGCCTCTTTCGACAACCGCAGACACCCCGACGTCTGCACAGGCCCCCTTGTGGTGTGAGATCGTCTTCGCCAGAATTTCACTAAGCACATGGCAACTTCTTAGTTTTCCCTGTCACTATGGACGTATCGGCCCTGCTGTACAGATATGGGCATAGTGACAGCAGGTAAGCCCTCTCACCACGTCAAGGTGGGTACCCTCGAGAGGGTGATCATTATCAGGTAGCCTATCCGCGACTCGACTGCCTATGTATTAACATTAACAGATTTTTGAAATCTATAATATTTATCAAGTTATTTTGAAAGGCACAGATTTTTCTTCCATTCTGTATATATCATTTTTATTTTCCTCATATTTTTTTCATTTTTTATTAATGCACATTAATAAAAAAATGATATCATTTATAACATTTTGCCTTTTACCATTTTAAAGAATTTCTTTAATATCTAATATTAAAAAAATTCTTAACTATTTATCATAACTATAATTTTTTTCTATAATCAGAGGAAAAAAAAAAAAAAGAAATTGTGAAACGAACCATTCTAGAAATATTGAACTGTAGTTATCTGTTGATTCATGAATAATTCTTTTCATTCTATATTAATTCCAATATTTTGTAAAATTACTTACATCATCAACATAGAAAACTTTTCCGTTTCTCCTCCAGTCCAACTTTGCTGCATACATTGCGCAATTAGACATACCCAAATATTCCTTAAATGGTTAATTAAAAATTATTATAGAAATACTAATAAATTTTAATGTATAAAATTGATTCATACATATATATCAAGATTACAGACTCTTTCCAATTTTTCATCGAAACTTAAAGATTTTCCAGCTTCGTTTACTGAATTGTAACAATTCTCGAAAATGTCAAAACCCTACAAAAAATTAAATATAAAATAATTTTTTAATATTTGATTTTTTTAAACTCCTTCTCAAATACAGTATAAAAATATTTCAGCTTACTCTCTTAGGTCCGTTTCTTCGATAACATTCTACTGGAGTAACCCGATCTCTCAAGGCTGTTTAATAAAATTTCCAGAAAATATTATAGTTAAAAATAATCATTATGATATCGAATAAATTGACATTATAATTATCAATAGATTTTAGATATATAACTCAAAATTTAAAAAATTATAGTTTATTATATAATTGATTAGATAAATTGTTCAAGCGAAAAAGCCTTAAACCCGAGAATCGATTCAAAATCAGTGGAAGAAAAATTTTTCGAGGAAATCCCGATTTAGCTCCATGATCCCATCCTTGATAGTGATCATTGAGATAAATCTAGATTCATAAATCATAATGAATCATCCATACTATGATGGATTATTTCAATGATTCTATCGTTAACGGGGATTATCAGCTGGGTAAATGGGCACATGGATGTTTGTTGCGTTTCTACTCTAGCTGAACCGGGTCACACGCTTCTAATTTTTTAGAAAGGATTTTGGTTCTAGTCATTAAATCTATCCTTCATCTCGCAGTTAATTCCACTTCATGTTTGGATGTCCCGTGATGTGCATTAAAAAACATCGGCTGCTTACTATCCAAAAATGGAAAGAAGCATAAAACTTGGAAGAAAGATGATGGAGATTTTTGAGTCTACATCTTCTGAACCGAAATCTGCAATTCAGAAACATTGTTCCTTTGGAAGTGAATCTCCGGTACTATTGGAGTAATATTATATCAATGATATCATACATATCGTTGCTATAATACGACTATAAAAACTCCAGTTTAATACAATACATTAAATCACAAAACATCATGAATAATATTTTGTCACAAATTGTGATATTGTGATGGGATCGGTGGCATAAACATTAATTATACGGATGATCTCAATAACAGATGTCACCACTTTCCACTCAGATA
The DNA here is from genome assembly GCA_011317285.2 of Androctonus mauritanicus. Classification (NCBI taxonomy): domain Eukaryota; kingdom Metazoa; phylum Arthropoda; class Arachnida; order Scorpiones; family Buthidae; genus Androctonus; species Androctonus mauritanicus. The sequence goes on from WUQG02437057.1 coordinate 9,967, forward strand.
GAATTCTAAGTCGTAAGGCGAAATAAGCCATTCCATAGGCCAGATTAAGAAAGATATGGATAAATAAGTCGGGTCCGGATCCCATAGTAAATATTTCCAAAAGGTGAGCTCTAGAATCGAACTCGGGTCCTCCAGAGTGAAAAGCATAATCGTTTCCACGCAGCCAATCTGGCGGACTGGCTGATCTCCTAGTATTGTAGGTAGATAGTAATGAACTATAAAATAATACCGTTGTTTTGTATTTTTCTAGATAGGAAGAAAAATAAAATATAAATAAAAAACGTATTATAAGGTTGGCTCGATTCTAAATTCTAGAACAGCAAACTCATAGATTTTCAGGATCCCTAGTAAAGCATTCGTTTATTATTTGAAAGGTAGTTATGTTAAGTTATTTGAAAGTTTCCATATCAAGTTGGGGTAATCTACATCTGACGGCAGCCAGTAAGCTCATGATGGGGTCAAGCGAAAGGTTAAATGAGGGAGTTCAACGAGTCGGACACCTTCTGAAAACCTAAAATTGTGGGATCCGGCCATCTGAACTATTCTTGAAGGAACGGAATTCGATTCAAGGTCTTGCATTTTTGCAAATTCTTCAACAGAATTGGGGCTCGGACTGTTGAATCTCATGTTTCTCCATTTCAGATGTTGACTGATCTAAGATAGAGTCTGAAGTGTCCTTCATTAAATGTATGTCTCATATATGAGTCGCATAGAAGGCAGTGAGGTTAAGTCCAGAAATCAACAGTTGAGAAAATTAATGTTTTTTAATACATTAATATTATACAACATATTCAAAAAGTATAAAAAAAAGGCTGTCTGACCTAGAAAAAATGAAGCAATGACTAAATCCTTTAATAAGTAAGAAGAATATTATTTATTCCATTAAAATTTACAAAAATCAGAAAATATCAAAAAATGGACTTAGCCGCATTGACTTCGGAGCGACTGATATATTGGGCAGCATAACTAAAACTAAATCTAATCAAAATCATCTTACCACAATATCGATCAAGGAGAGAAATTCGGCAAAATGAGTCACCTCCCAGGCAGTTAATTTCACATATAATAAATGCCAAAATGAAAATTATGCTATGAAGATTCATTTTGAATATTAAGAATATGCCCTTGCACTTATTTCAACAGTCAATGCCATCCAATATATATATAGTTTATAAACATCATGTGATATTTCAAATACATCCAATCAAATTATTCCAATTACTACGCTTAATGAGATGATCTAGGTCACAAATGAAAACTATTTCTGTCGACAACTATTGAAAAGAATTTTAAAAATCTTAACTGATTTATAACAATACTAATTCCTAAAGTGTGGCCGCAGTTATTCTTATATTAAGTTTTCACTATTTTTGTTACAAAATAAAGAATAATCTATGAAAATTTAAATTTTCTAAACAATCTCTATAAATGTTTAGTATGAATATGTGAACTTCGTTAACTAAGCAATTATAGCTAAATTGTTCTTTTGATAATATTATATTAGTATTATCTAAGTAATTGATTTTATATAATTTCAAATTTTTCCATGAAAATATTTTACGTATTCTCACGGAAAAATTTGTTCAAATTTCAAAAATTCAACCGGATATTCTAAAGGAACACCATATCCGTGGTGATATGTATAGTTAGATGAAAGATGGGGATCAAATGACTAGGACTAGATCACTATTAAAAATATATGAAGATGTGAGACTCGAAATTGAATCTGGTTTTCAAGGTGTTAAATGTGCGGCCCAATTTCACACATTAAACCGGATGTCCTTGTGTCTATCCTACTGAGATGCTAGAAAAATCAAAATGCAAATCTTTTTAAATTTTAAATTATTTTAAAAATTATGAAAAGAAATGAATTTGTTTTATAAAACAATAATATAGCGAACATAACAATTAAGTAAGTTGTTACAATTGTATGGTTTAATAAAGATGCTAAGTTTTTAACTGTTTATTTCTTTAATCAAAAAAATCTGATACTTAATAAAATATGATTTATCAATTGATTTATTGTCGTATCTAATGAAGTCACAAAAAAATTCTCTTCCTCAAAATACTGGAAATTACGATGTGACATTTATTGATTTGGAAGATTTTACTAAAATTTACATTTAAAAACAACACTTCATACAATTAGATTTTAAATTTTATTTATAAAATTAAATACTTTTATCGATTTATGTGCTAAAATATTTTACATATTTTAAAAAATATATGCAGAATATAAATATATTTTAAGTTTCTCGAACTGATAAAATTTTAGTGTAAAAAAAAATGATAGCTGGAATTGTATTCATAAATTATTTTATTGAAGTCGTTCCAAACCACTGTAAGAATAATAAATGAAGATTAATTATTATGCAAAGGTAACATGTTCTAAAAGATAAAGTTGCATCGAAAATGGCGTTTCTCGATGAAATCAGTTAACAAATGCATAAATATATTTAAAATTAGTTTTAATTATTTAATTAAAAAATCGTAATTTAATAATAATTCATTAATAAGTTATACATGATAAGAATTAGTTTGTAAGTATTTATAAATTAATAAATTAATGTTATTCATCTAAATATAGCGCAATAATAATTAAAAAAAAAAAAACAAATTTTCATGAGTAAACAATGCAAATTTTAAACGTGATTGCATTTTTTGATATATCTTTAATAGATAAAATACAATTTATATAATTCTATTGAATATCTAGGATATATTAGTTGAAATAACGAGAGTTGCATGAAAATGAAGGAAAAATTATTGCAATTAAATGCGCACAAGCAGTGGAAGACATTCTTTGGCCTTGATTGAAATATGTGACATTTCATACTTTATATTCATTCTGACATATCAATAAATTAATATTTTCAGCACCTTTCTAAGCTGATGCATTTAAAATGAATACTCTCGATATTTTTCCCTAATTTATATGTAGATCTAATGCCAAACAATACCAAACCAATTATCTAGATCGATTATCAGGTGAAATAAAATTTTGAGTTATATTCATGCCTAGTATTTTTAAAATTTAAAGATGAACATTAATAATAATAATAATTAAAAAAAACAATCGGAATTTATTCTATGATATATCTTATGTAATATTTTAAAGAACAGTGCCCATTTATACATAGAAAGGATTATTAAGAATAATTTTTCATAAAAATTTAATATCAGCTTTCTTATAAATGTCACTGAAGAGATGCACTACAGACAATAGTAAGAAGAATTAATAATTGTTTCACGTCAAGTCTTATAAAATCAATTTTGTTGATTTTTTTTAAATTTAACTGTTCAATTAAGTTTCCGAATTAGAGAAAAATGTCGATTTAAATGAGAAATTGGTTAATGTGTAACTTTAAAAATAAATACTGCATAATAATTTATAAGTACTAGTTAGTTACAGTACTTCCAGCACAAATTTTTTTTTCCTCTATGATTTTATGAACTGTAAATATAAATTGTCACATCATCCTCATCACCTACATCGATCCATTTTGTGACGATGAAATTGTTCGAGTGCAAACTCTTCTACTGCTTAAATTCAGGTTAATTATTTCTTTTAATAATCAAATCTCATTTATTTTAGTTTTACTTAATTACTAAGAACAAAATTAGTTACGAGATGTTCTAATTTCTTTATAAGTAACTTAGAAAAAAATCAGCATTAGGAATTTATTTTCTTATTAATTTCTTTAATTGAAGAAACACCTGTACATATAGGTATATGGTTAGAATTTAATAAAATATTGAAATTTTAAAAAGTTAAGATGCTAATATTAACATCTAGTAGTTTGGATATAAAAATTACCTGTAGCTTTTATTCGATAAAAAGTGAAAAGTACGTGAGAACAAACATAACGATAATGCTTATGCAATGAAAAGATGTGACTGGAGAGGTGCAGAATCA
>WUQG02437068.1:0-13881 GCA_011317285.2 Androctonus mauritanicus
ATGTGGAATAATCTGAACAGCAGCATAAAATTTATATTAAGAAAACAATAACAAATTTACAATGTTTTTGAAAATAACATGCTAATAAAAAATAATTTTTTTAATGTAGACTGCTGTAGTTATTTCATTAGAAAAAAAAAATCTATCTTTGTATTAGATCCTAGGTGTGACTTGTAGCCTTAATCCTATTTAGCACTAAAATAGGTATCCTTATAATCAAATTAGGTACCTGCGTCACCAAATTAGGTGTCTAACTTGGTGACACAGGTACCTAATTTGGTTCACTCAAGGGTGGTTTTCTCATTTGGTCACTTCTCAAGGTGTTTGAAAAAACAATTTTTAATGCAAAACTATTTAACAATGTAAAGGTATCAAATTAAAAAAATTAAAATAAGATATTGGGGAACAATCGTTTACAATTTGGCTTCTTAAATGCAATTTGGCATGTAGAAAATACACTTTGCACACAAATTATCACCAAATTAGGTTACTTTACCCTACTTTATATTTTCATGGAATTTATATTTTAAAAATATATTCTTGATTTATATTTTCAATAATATTGAATTTAATAATATTACAATTTTATAAAATAAACGTATGGTTTTAATTTATAAAAACATGTTTATAAGAAATTCAGCATAACTTCGAGACGGTTAATTTTTTTATGTCATCGAATCTTCACAAGATGTAAATATGATAGCGGCTATCTCAGATTCCGCTACAAGCTAGTTAAAATCTGTGATGGTTAAAAAAAGCTGGATACTATTGGCCAAGAGCGAATCTCCCCAAAAATATCTGAAGGTGTAAGACCCAGAATATACTCAGATCTTTCAGATTAAAATCTGACGTGCTTGCACGCAACAATCTAGACAACGAACATAATAACTTAGCAAGCAATACAAAATATTTTTCTTCATGCATTTAAAATTGTAAAATATAAGTGGTTAATATATTTCAAATGCAATTGTTTAGAATAGTTTGGATTTTAAATAAATAAAAATCCAAATTATTTAAACAATCAATCATCTGTCCGCATAGTAAGACTTATATTCTACTTGAAGGATTTAAATATCCTAAATTTTATTTGATATAAATCTGCCCCATCCCATTAATTCCCATCCGCTACCCTATTACGCGTGTGAACCCACTCTTTCTGGGCTCTAGGATAGCCCTTCTACTTAATATCAGAAAAAAAAATTAAAAATAATATAAGAAAACTAAAAAGATAAATATTTTCAAGAAATTTAACGAATAATAATGGAACGTTCACTCTGACTGGTGTTTCAACATGAATTACGTTTTTAATATTAATAATATGTTTAGAGTGACATATGAACTATGAAACTAATTTCCTAGATTTTTAGAAACACTTTATTCGTTCAGTCATTGTTGAAACAAGCAATTTTATAAGAGAAAAAAAATTCCAAGAATAAATATTGAAAGAAATTGAATTTGATCTTTCTAAATAAAAGATGATACTATTTGGTAATTCAGTTGCCTATATTTACTTTGTCATAACATATTAAGGAAGAAATATACTTTCCAGGATGCTATAGCTCAATAAAATTTTTAAACAACGTTAAATTTTGTCTGAAATTTATCATCTTAGATTTATCCAATAATTTTAAAAACATTTCAATGTGGTCAATATTGCAAAGTTACTTATATTAGTCATTGGTTATATCGATGTTACCATTGCCGATTTTCACATGCAGTATGGTTAAAATTTTCGATTTTCTCTTTCAAAATTTGTTTTATGGCCTTCATATTAATTTATTACATACACAATACAGAAACCATGACAACTTGCAAAACAAATAACTTTAAAATCCTTGAAAACACCTCCAAATTAAATATTTTCAAATATATAACTAGGAAAAATATTTAAACTATGTGAACATAAATTAATAGAATAATGTTTAAAATTTAATTCGACATAAAAAAATCAATTTATGGGTAAAAACATTATTCAAAACTAGATTCTATTTTAAGATATTTTATGGCTTCTTTTGCATTTTAGTTTTCTAATTGATTTTTTTTTCTTTTTTTATTCTTTTGGAAACTACATAAAGCATCTAATGCCCAAAATTTAGTCATTTAATATTTTTATATTCGTTATAATAAACGATATAAAGAAAATACTTATAGAATTTAAACTTAGATCAACAAAATTCGTTAATTAAAAATAATAATGCATTAAAATTTTATGGCACAAATTATTTTACTCAGACATTGCAGCATTCGCACATTTTACTCTTGATAAAAATTTGAAATTTAAAAAATTATTAAAAAAAATTATTAATATCCTGTTTGATTCATGTGTGCTCTAATTATAATTTTTTTTTAATATTATTTGATTAAAATTCTGATGAAATATAATTCTAGGTGAATGCAATAAAGGAAAATTCGACTACGAGATGTTTTTATGTGACATATTCCTTATAAATTATAATAAAAATAAAATTTAGGAAGACTTGTGTATAATTTTTATTGACCTGAATTTTTATAGGAAAAAAAAATCACCTTAACAATTTTACATGATTTATTTTTTATAAAGAGAAAGTAATAATAGGAATTATAATGCATAGAATTCCATCGGACTGTAAAAATTCTTCAATTATTATAATTATGGTTCATGTTATCAACTATTTTCAATTAGGTCTACGAAAGATTGTTTGATGAAGATTCTTTGTATCATTAATTTAATGGCATTCGCTCACAATTAAACTATTTGGTTATCATGGTTAGCAGATTTTTACAATAAAAAAAAATTTTTTTTAAAGAATTTTTCCATTAAAAGTTATTTTATGAGTTTTCCTTACATTGTTTTTTGAAAAAGAGAACTTCCATTACCGCAGTCCACTAGAAAAAAAAATCGTTTTAGATAAAAATAAGTATTGAGAAGTTTTATTTTATATATTTTTGCAGATAAATCATTTTTAAATGGAAAATATTGATTCATACTCTTAATATTAAACTTTTAAATTTGCTTTTTTTTTTTTTTTTACTTAAAAAGTACGAGATAAACAATACTGTAAAGATCATTATATATATATATATAAAGTCATGTGCCATTCTGTCTGGAAGTCATATCTCTTGTCATTGTCTCTTCTAACTCAATGGCGGTAAAATAGCAACAGAAACAGAAAAACTAAATAAATAAACAAAAAAAAAAAACACAAGTTTTGATGTTCAACTTCTACTCATTAACTTGGTGAAGATAAATTTTATTTTCTGTTTCGTTGGGATAATAACGAAGATCATCATCCAATTAAATTAGATTTTCTGACATTAAAAGTTACAGCAACAAAACTAATTACGTACAGAAATCAAATTACTTCTTGTGAATTAGTTGAGGGCTCGTTATAGATATAATTCCTCTATATATTTTCAATTAAGTAGATTATAATCATCTTTCATCATCATTACACGATATTTTTATAAAATTAAGCGTTGCACTTATGGCACATCTTTTATAAATAAATAATTATTATGTTAGATTATTTTAAGCATTTATTCTTCATTTTTTGAGGTTTGAAATGATGAAAAATAATAAAGCCAAGCTATATATTTAATTTCTTGTCGTTGTATCATTTCCTACTTCCTCAAATGAAGTAGAATTTCTTATTGAAAAAGCAATAAAATATTTTTAACTGAATGTCCTTCACCTTCATCTATTCATGTCCACAATCAATCTGTATTTTTTTTTTTTTTTTCCCTGTTTCCTCTATCATTATTTATCAAAATTTGAGTCGACTTCTTGTTTGTTTGTCTCTCTATAATCACTAACAAAAAGTAGAAAGATATAAAAGACACAGATTAATTTATAAGATACGGAAACAGGATAATATCCTCAAAACTGGTTCTCAAAACTGGAGTTTTATCAATTGCCAAAATAAAATTAACTAGCCGAAAAAAAAAATAAAGATTGAAAATTAAACTTTAACCGGATGTTAAAATAAAACTAACCAAAAATATTTTAACTTTTAAAGAACAGAAAAAAAAAAAATCTAAAATTAAACATATATTTTTTTTTTATATTAAATATAAGTCTAATATATTATATTTCTAAAAATAATCTCATTTTAAGGTAACATATCATGAAGCCAATATTATCTATCGGAAAGAGCATTAAAAAAAAAGAGGAATTAATAATTTATTATTATTATAAAGAGCAAATTATTCTTTTGCATCCTAATGACGCTAATGATCCTAATTTGCTTACCCTGTGGAATATTGTCTTTCAAAATTTACAGATTGAAAAATCTGTTAAATCATGCTATTATATCAAAAGAAAAAAAAAACAAAAAAAGGAAAGATTTAGTTGTCTAGGAGGATGTGTCCCAACAGACCTCATGCCCCTGGACAGATAGGTCTAATGCTGACTCCACCTGCTTTCTAGCCACTGCAATTCACGCTATTGTGCAGAAATTTGTACTTCTGCCAGAAGTGCTATTGTCGCTATAATAATCAATTATTCTGTAAAGAGAAAACAATTTTTAGATAAGAATTTGTTGTATTGAATTCTGATTTAAAGAAAATAATAAATTAACGTGAATGCAATTTTATTTTAAAGGAGTTCTTAAGATAATTTTAACAGTTATTGTATTGATTTTATGCATCATAAAAAAAAAAGGAATTGATGACCTATATTCGTACGGATGTGTCCGTATGTCTGTCTGGAAAGAAATCGTTTAAACATTTTAAAAACCAGTTCAATAAATTCTTAACACAAAGTATTTTTTAAATTTTATTTAAGATGAACAAGATAGATATATCAGGAAACATAAGAAGGAGTTCTTATGTTTCTAGACATATCTGAAACATTTCTGTTGCCATTCCTTGCTGGATATATATGGATATGAGGAAGCATATATTTCCAGTAAGGGATATATATGCCTCCGCATATCCAGCAAGAGATGAAACAGAAATGCTGATTATAATAATGATTTTTTAAATTATTAAAAGCTAATTTTAATATTTTTTGTACTCTGCATTTTATAAAGTTTGAAATATATCAAGAGAAAATTATTATTATTATAATAATAGTAAAATTTGTTTGCCATTTATATATATTTTCTCATTAAAATATCGATCAATATATCGAAAAGATGAATTTTAGATTGATTCAATTAATAATATTTTCTACAGTATTTAGAAAAATTCATATTTAAATATATATAATATATATTCACAAGAAACTAAAAATATACAAAACAATAAAAATATTTTATTGGATATGAAATCTGTAATTTTTGATGTTAAATTATGAGTACCATACATTAACATGCTGCAGCAGCAAAGACCAACTAAAAAAAATAATAATTAAACTCATATAGGATAACACACTCTTAGAATATTCACCTTAAAATAATAAATTTTCAAGAGAATATTCTAAGAATGTATTTTGAATATTTAATTTATTTTCTGTGATCTCTGGTGTATCGAAATCCAAGTTTTATACAAATAATCTGATCAGTGGCGGAACTGCAATGAATTGTAGGAAGAATGAATCGTTTAGGCCTCTTACAACTACCAGAAATGTAGGAGGCCCAAATTTTCTGTCTGTACTTTCTTTACCCTTTCTTAAAATTAACAACATAATGCAATAAAAATTATATGCACCACGAAAAGAGTAAAACATTCATTGAATCAGAGTATGTGGCGATAGGAGCAGTAGTCAAAAATATGGAAATAAAAGATGTTTAAAATTCTTTTGATAATTTTCAGTTGTGTTTTAAATGATACAATTTTGTTCTTTTTTTTTGTTATTTTCTAATAAAAATATCTAGATAAAAAAATTTTTGTGATAGACCCCGAATAATGCGGGGGACCAAAAATTTTAAGTTCCGCCACTGTATCTGATTACGTTTTTCTCTATAGGAAAATCAAACTCCTCTTGAGATTTTGGATTTATAAAGTAGGCCTATACATTCGATAAACGATATAATAAAAATTTTTTCTTTTCGAAAAATGAAATTTAGATGCAGACAGATAAAGCAATAAGACGTAATAAAACAAATTTTTCGAATTTGATATATTTTTAAACATAATTCAGCTAAAAACAAGATATAAACTAAGCCTATTTATTGCCTTATTTTTTAGCTATAATGGCATAAAATTTATCTTCTTACTCAAAAATAAGATCATATTTTATCGGCCGAAACATATTAATATGTTTATAGCCTAGATTTATTACTATATTTTTATTTTCTTTAATAAAATATCTTAGCTCTCTTGCCATCTATACAAAAAAAAAATTAAAATATTTAAAAACAATTTTCTAAAGCAGTTAGAAAATAACTGATGTCAGCATTGTTTAGAGATCTTATTTTTTAATTACTAATGATAAATTCTTTTAAGTAAGTTCGTATATAAGGTAACTCGGAGGAAAATGGCACAGTTAACAATAACTTTATTTATCATTAACATGTGGAGTAGAAAAAAATATGTAAATTATATCAATATATATCTTGTTTTTTTAGTTATTAACTGGGAAAATAAAAAATGATTTTTTTGAACGTGTAAAAAGGACAATTAAATTAAATCTTTCCTCACCATTTGGGGAAGATGGCACAACACAACATACGAGGTTTACAAGAGCAGAGAAAAACACATTTAAAAGGACATTTTATATGTATATGAAATTTACAGAATGTGACTTTGCAATGCAAAAGAAAAAAGAATGGAAGAAAGCACACTATTCCCTAGCACTTTCTGCAAGTGAAATTGTCTTTACTACAAATTTCATGCAACCATTTCTTGCATTCAATGCATTCAATCCATTCACATTTTGGTACCTTTTTATCATAATAATACCCCTTACACTCAACACAAAAATCCTGATATTCAATATCGTCGCCATCACTACTGCCTACCACAATATCCTGAATTGAAGAGGATGATGAGAAATTCAATTTTCTCTTTCTGAAAACTCAATCTTCCCTCAATCACAAGACTCTCATCTTCTCCCATGCTTGTCTTCCCCCGAATTACCTTATGTTAAATAATTAAGATTTAAATAATTTTATGAATTCTTCATTTTTTTTTTTAACTGATAGGCCTGCTGTTTATACTATCAACTTTAATATTTAATACTGTTCAGACAGCAATTTTGATATTTACTACAATCAAACTAAGACCTAAACATTCATAAATGTTATATTTACATAATTAAAACCACAATTTTCTTTTAAATAAATTTTAAAAGTCAAAATTTAAATAAAACGTGCCGCAGTTTTATTACAGTATTGACTTTATGTAGGAAATATTATTGATCGATTAATTAAAATTAAAAAAAAAAAAAAAAAATTGGTCAAACCAGTTTTATTTCGGTCATTAATTTTAGAAAAATGATATGTGTAATCTTTCTAATGCATGAGATTTAATGGCGAAAGTTAAATTATCAATTGGTCATAAAAGATCGTTTTTATGCCTTTATCATCCTCGAATTTTATTAATGTACAATTTTAAATTTAATATATATATATATATATTTTTTTTTTAATAAGATCAGATAATCCGATAATTTTACTAATCCTATTAAACGATTAAGAATATCTACAGTAAACAAAAATTGAAGATACAACTCGGAATGAGACCGATCCACAAATACCTTACTTATAAATAATATTTAATAATTTATAAATATATTTTTTATTACTTCTTAGAAATAATACTTCAGAGAATATCTGATAAAAACAAACATTAAACTTTTTCCATTAGATGATTTAAAAATTTTATACTGAAAATATATAAACTTTTAATACAGAGTATCATAAATTTTATAATATGTAAATTTATGTGTGTTTTTACGTAAAAAAATAACTTAATTTTTAAATAAAATGGAAGAAGAATTGTCTAAATTTAAACACAAAAATAGAAAAAAGAAAAACAAAAAAAACATGCAAAGCGATGCATTACATAAATGAATTAAATTTAAGAGTGCCAACATTTAAAACATAGAATTTAAATGAAACTAAAATAAATTTTCGTGTTTATAAAAGATGACAATAAAAAACAGAAAATTGTATAAAAAGAGAAAACTATTTAATCTTTCTCTATGTAGACTCATATATATATATATTTTTTTATTAACTTCGAGTATTCAATTATCCGAACTAGTACAGAATCTGATGTCAGAAAAATTCCAGAAAGATTTGACGAGTGAGATCCTTTCAATTTTCTTCACAGTAAATTACTGTAGGCCTTGCTTTCAAAAACATTTTTAGTTCATTTATAAGATTTTACTTACTAAATATATATATATATATTTCTTTTTAAGTTATCGAACGTTTAACAAATCTAATTATAGATCTACGCAGAATGATACCGTCACACAATTTTTAAAGCACTAATTTAATTTCGCTGTTATAAATTTTAGTAAAATTCAGACAAATGCACACAAGGATGTGCATTTTAAATTTTTATAAACAGATTTTTAACAGAATATCGAAGATGTTAAAAAAAAAAAAAAAATTGCTCAGGAAAAATAGAATAAAAATCGTGAACTGTTTATCTAGCTTTGTTTCTTCAATTCTCGCTGATTTTTTTTTTTTTCGCGAATCATCGCTTCAATAGATCACAAGGTACATTAACTCTTTCAATTCTTCTCAAACACAACTCATATATTTTTTTTTCAGAATCAGTTATCTTCCAAAAAATGTTCTGATTCAAAAAAAAAAAAAAATCATAAAATATTTTAATTATTCCTAATTATTAATATTTAACAAAATTATTCAGTTACCAATATCGAATATAATTTAATTAATTAATATAACGATGACTATGTAACGTTGCAAATTTTATTTTTATAAATATAATTCTTAATGTTGTCGATTAGTGTTCAACCATACTTTGCATTCTGATTCATTTAATCGAACTATATATAATTGCGTTTAGTCGATGGTTATCCTTAACGTTTAACAATTCCAGACTACATTAACGTATAAAACATAAAAATTTAAACATAAAAAGAACGACAAAATTGGCAAAACTAACATTAAAATAGGAATTGGAATACGAAGTTCACAGACGGAAAAAATCGATTGGGAACTGCGCAACTGCTGCACAACTTGCTTGTTACTGTATATATATATCTATATAAAAATTTCGAATATTTCCGAATTAAATCGTTAAATGTACTGTATTTCGTGATATTTAACTAGTGTATCGATATCGTAATAAAATCGTAACAACAAATCACAAAAATTTTAAATGTATATATATATTTTCTTAACCAGAATGGAAAGAAACTGCTAAATCATCAGTGATGTTATTCTGTAAAACAGTACTCTAAAATATGTTCCTAACTATATATACATATATATCTATCTATACTAACTAATTGAGAAAATAAATGATGCAGACGTTATGCGGAATTTGGCCTTGCTTACCTTCAGACACTAGTATTGACCCATCTGTCCACATTGTTCTACTGTTTTATTTTCACAATGTAATTACTGTAGATATATATGATTTTTACCTTAAAACAATTAATTTTGGTAGACGTTTTGTTAGTAATGTATGGCGCCGAAAGAAAATCGCCTTACAAACAACACTCGTGTGATTTGATGGTGATTAACTATAACGGTTTGTAGCCAGACAGCAATAGCAGTTATCTGAAGATGGTAGTTTCTCGTCTACCAGTCTACTGCATTCAATCGAAACTAACGGAGACGATGAACTCAACATCTATCTTAACAAGCTGCTGAAAAAAATAAATCGATATTTCTATCTAAAAAAAAAAACAGCAGATATAAGTTAATATATATTTTAAATGTATACGTATATATATATTTTATATATGTATATGTGTATGTGTGTTAGCTGGAGTGAAAGTTCGAAAAATACGACTGCATTGCTAACGATTTGCGATACGTATATCTGCATTGAGGAAAATATAACCGGACTAGCTGGAACCTCTTTTTGGACTAAAAAATCTTTTGGAAATTTCGCCTGCTTCTGCCCTTCTGCCCCACCCACTATTAAAGTCGACATTCATGGTCGTCATGCCAACGTATTCTCCGGACGGGATACTTTGCGTCCGAACCCAACCACTGCCGAGTTCTGCGGTGCTGATCACGTGATCTTGTCACTGCAGCAGCGATAGCTTCTAGGCAAGCGCACAAAGAGCTGTTCGGTCAGAGCTGTCCCGAGCAGTGGACAGAGTAGTAGTGTCTGTACACATCACAAAGATGGATCCGTCACCCCCTAAGTCCAAAGACGGGGGAATCGGTCCTCTTCCTGGGTGTTATCTTCTTATCGTCGTTAGTGAACCTCACACGGATGACCATAAAGAGAAAATAATACAGAGAATAAGACAAGGTAAGTTTTCATATATATATATTTAGTTTTAGGATTTTTAATCTGAGAAGATTTAGATAGCAAACAAAATTTTCCACTTGGAAAGTATGTATGGCTTTAAATGGCATCCGATCGAAGATTGCGGCACCAGGGCGTCTCCCTCTGCTTAGACTGCAGTTGCATTCTGTCATCACCGACTAATTCCCAACTTACGGAATGCATAAGAAAACTGATTTATCCATTAATTTCTCTATTATATTTTACTTCGCCAGTTTCGCAAACCGATCTTTACCACTTAAACCGAAAATTGCCTTAGAACTAAAAGAGTTTTTTCGGTATTCAAATTTAAAATAATTGTATAATTAATTTTATGCGTCGCGTTTCATCCGCATAATTAATTTAACCATAGATTTTTGAGACGGAGTAGAAAATCTCTCTCAAAATATAAATTTAATTTCTTTTTTTTAAATGGAAAAATTGTATATTCGTAGAGAATGCGATCCGGAATTTTAAACTGGTGGTAAAATTCTCCATATGTTTACGGAATTCCGAACATACCGGCCGAAAAATGTTAACTTAAAAGAAGTTTTTCGTCTGTAATTACTCTTAAAAGTAATATTTTATGATTTTTTTTTTATATATCTTTAAAAAGAAGTGTAAATATATGTATAAAAATCAGGAAACAAATCGACTGAACACAATATATATAGTTTAGTCCTTTTATCGATTAGAGAAAACGATCCAGATATCGTCTCTCCTCCGAAGGCTTCAGCATTGATTAATGGTTGCGGATATTTTTTTTTTTTACTTTTGTCTAAATTAATGATATCTAGAGCGTCTTCGGATTATTTATAATTATGAATAATATTTGGAGAAAATATTCTTTTCGAGAACGCGTTTAAAAATAATATAATCGGCATAAAAATAAAATTTAGAATAATTAATATTATTAAATGTAAAATAAGTTTTTTTTATAAAATAAATAATCTTAAAATCGAATTTTATTCTTTTACTGTAAAATAATTTCCATTAAAATATCTTATTTAATATTAATATTGGATATTTTATCGGTTCCGTCGAGTAATATTGATGGTTATCATAAAATCCCTAACAAGAGACATAATTTGGCAACACTGTAAAGGAAGACAATATGGCGCCGTTTAAGATAAGGCTATCTTTATTGAGATTTAAGTTTTTATGGCTTAATTTATTTTCGGAGTGTTTCTGAAGTAAAAGAAATTTGTTCGAAAACTTTTTTAATTTATTAAAAAGTATAAAATATGAATTTTGACATTTTTAACGCATTTATATCAAATTTATGATAACCATTAAATTTATATATAAGTTTTAATTCTTTATAAAATTTTTATTTATTATTTTATTTTTAAGCATATTTTTATTATTATTATTATTAACGAATTTATGGTTATAAAAGAATAAATCTTATGCAATCGATTCTTGTATATAGAAAATTTATTTAGCATTTATATACAGTATTTAAACGAGTATATATATATATATTTATATTGATCCTATATATTATTAAAAACAAACATATTTAGAAATCGGATTTTCTCGTTACATTTTAATATTTAATTTATATCGACGTAAAAAAAATAAAAAATAGTTTTTAGCTATTCCACTAGGTGGCAACACGATGGCCAATCCCATGGAGGCCAATCCTCATCAATACGTTTTAACTGCGACAATTATTAATTTTTCTTTCTAAAGTAATTGCATTAATTTAATCTACAGTAAGTGTGTTCATTTTCATAATTAAAATATCAATAGCATTGTTTTCGCGTCTGGAAAATCCTACAATTTAAATCGGATTTTAAGTTTTATAAGAATTGATTAATATAAAAATAAATTATTATAAAAGAAACAATTTTAACAATAAGATTTAATTATTAATTCGTATTAATTCTTTTAAATGTAGTCTGTAAATGATGATAATTTTACTTACATTGTTGCTTCAACAAATTTAATCATATATTCATTAATATGAATACAGGATAACGGACCACACGGTTCAGCCATTTTGTTTATTTTTCGTCGGTTATGCCCTCTATATCTCGGAACACCTCTTAGCCAATATAATGTATTTGCGCAATCCGAATTTGCATTTTCCAACCATCCGAATTTCTTCTGTAAACTTTATAAATTAAAATTAGAATAGCTTGACAATGAATTGTTTTATGCATTTTTAAACAGTTAAAAATTCTACTGAATATTTGAATTTGGCTAACTGTAAATATTGACATTTAACGGACAATTTATCGATTTATAATTATTTCAGCGGCAACAATACAACAAATCATCATGCATGCAACTAATATGTAATAGCAGTATCAGCTAGAAATAAATGGCACGAAACAATGGAAGGGATGCATATAATAATATGTTTTCATAAGTGCGCCAGCAGTACCGGCTCTAAGGGCCCCGGCGCCCCGATGCAGCTTTCTTGTAACATCTACTCAGCGCCCCTTACAATATTGAGAAAATGATAATTTTGGCGCTCTCCTTCCGAAGGCATCCCGATGCGCTGCATCGTCTGCTTACCGCACTTGCAAAAAGCCTAGCACTTGCACTTGCAAAAAGTAAAAAAGAAATTATGTTCCCGCATTAGTTTGCACCATCTGATCTTGCATATTTTGATGAAACCAACATCGGCAATACTGTATATCTTTGATTTACATATATAGCAAAGAATTTTTGAGAAGAAAAAAGATGTGCTTAATTAAAATCCTTCGTGTAAAAGTTTCATTAACACTTAGCATTAAAAATTAATTTTAAGTGAAAATTGGTGAATTCATTAAAATAAATTATAGAGTTAAATTAAGATAATCAATTAAAATTAATTTAATTGTGTTTCAAAGCAAATAAATGAGATTAATTTTAATTATATATGATAAATGTAATTAAATTTTTTCCAGCAAGAAAAAAATTGATTTTACTGCATTGGAATTAAATTTAAATACTGTATAGCAGTCGATAATATTATTAATGATATTGTATGTACAAAACAAATATATAAAATTTTGATAAAATTACAGAAAAAATTCATTCATTATTTATAAACATTTTGTTCATGGGTTGGCTAAGGAAAAGACCTCTCGTCCCTTTATTGGACCTGAACCCGCCCTGAGCATCAGATTTGATACATTTGGGCACTCTCCCATTGGAGGTTCATTCATGGACTAAGGCAAGATCTTTTTTTACAGAGAACTAAAGAATTGCTTGCACTGCATAAAAATCAAGCTAGGATTGTTACAGGGCACGTCATCTTAGAAGGCATCGTCACTTAATTAAGATTGCTGATAGTTCCAATTGTAGATGATGTCAGAGATGAGATGAAACTCTTCTTCGCATTTTGTGTAAATGAGTGGCCCTTTTAGGGACAAAGTATAATCTTCTAGGATTGCATTTTCCTGCACCGAAAGATCTTTTTACATTCCCATTGAAGAAGATACTGTTTCGTGAATAAAATCGGACTTCTTATGGAATGAATACCTTCAGGGGTGTACAATAGATCGCTGATTGGTTGCGATGCTAGGGCTATTTAAAGCCTCC
>WUQG02437079.1:0-13880 GCA_011317285.2 Androctonus mauritanicus
GCATTAGCTGAAGAAGCGTTTTCTGAGAATTTTCGTATAGACTGGCCCAACGCTAAGATCTTGAAGCCAATCATTAAACCAACTCAAGCTGTCACACAGGAAATTATAGAGATATTAACTAGAAGACGTAGGCAAAACATTCTAAATGACAGGCCTTCCACTGAATTACCTCCAGCATGGAGATACCTCTTAAGTGAGACTAGAACTTCATAGCACAGATAGCCAATATTTAATTATGTTATTTTATTTTATTATATTTTATGTTAAGTATGGGTTTTACTGCTTGATTATTTGTTATTTTTATTTTATGTTATTGCTATGGTTACCAATTTATATTTTTCAATTTGTTTTTACCTTGTTCTTATACGTTATTGTGTAACACGTTCTATTATTTGAATTTTACTTTTGTGTATGCCTGAAGATGGCAGCAATAAGCTGTTGAAAACGTTTACGTTTTAATAAACTGTACTCTCTTACTGCTTAATGACTTGTTGATACTTGGACATAGCTTACTACATTAGGACTTTCAAGCAGTTTTTCGATTTATTATGGATTGTTTATTTATTTTAGTATCTTAATTTATCTTATTTTATTTTGTTGTGTTATAATATTGATTAGTAACCATAATAACAATCTGTTATGAATAGAACTGTAAGCTGTTAGGTGTTCAAAATTCTTATTTTCAAATGTGTATAGCCTGATGATGGTATGATTGTACTGAAAACATTAGCTAATGAATAAAAGTATATTTGTTTAAAACTTTTCACAATTGTGAGAAGTGCTGTTACTTATAGTTTTTGAGATTTTTCTGAAATTTGAAAATGAAATGGCATTCTGTATTAACAAGTACAGTTTGTAGATATAACTAAAGTATTTGTTAAAGAATCAATAAATTCTTACAAACTGTAGCACTTTTAGCTTGATAAAGTCCTTATTAGCAACAAAAACATACATAGATAAATGGTGAGAAATGATGTAAATTGATACTACTATATCTAGTGTAGTCATAAATTCCTGCATAAAATTCAAATACCATGAGAATGGAAAATACATAGACTGCATATGCACAATCTTTGTTACTATGATAACTTCTTGTAAATAAAACGAAAATGTTGCATTCTGACAAGATCGTTTTTGCAATTTTTGCAACTACATTTAATAGGAAAGAGAACATGTAAAATTTTTAATTTGCTAAAAACATAGAAATTGGAAGATGGATAATATGTGATGATGCAAGTAGATATATGGAGATAGACAATATTAGTGATAGAAAATACAGTTCATTTCACATTAAGGAAATGAACTGTATTTCCTTAATGTGAACAAAAAGAACAAAAATAATGCCAAAGGCCATTAATGCTCTACATGCATGAATTCAATAAAATCCTTGTGCAACCAAAATGGGTACACAAGGATTGAAAGGTCAATAGTTTGGAGGGAAAAGATTTAAAGCTAGGGACATGCCAATTTTTAAGTGTCCAGCAAAAGAAGAATCAAGTTGAAAAATCTGGCATTATTGAAGTGGTTCTTTTCACTGATATGAAAATCTTCACTATTTTTGAGCAAAAGTTTAATAAGCAAAATGATCATATTTATTGCTAAGTCATAAGAAGAGATCCCAGAGGAAAAAGTACCAGGACCCAAAAGCCAGCTTCAGTGACTGTATGGTGTGGAATCAGTTGGCATAGGAAGACAAAGTTGCACTTTGTACTGCAGGGAATGAAAGTGAATGCAAAGAACTACAAGGAAGAAATTCTATAACTGATTGTAAAGCCACTGAATATTGATCTTTTCAACCATATTAACTGATCCTTCCAATAAGTCTCTGCTCCGTCATACAAGGCCAAAATTACACAGAGGTGGCTAATCCAGCACGTTTCCAATTCATCTTCAGTAAAGAATGGCCCGCTGCATCTTCGAATCTGAATCCACTAATTACAGCATATGGTCGAAATTTAAGCTAAAGGTTTGCAAGCCCTCACAGCAGTTTCGACGATCTGAAGAAAGCCTTCTCCGCAAATGGCAGAAATTTCCTTTGAAGACTTTGCATAAAGCAATAGACGAATGAGAGAGAGATTACGCAATTGCATCAAAGCAAGGTGGAATAGTTTTGAGTAACTATCTAATATTTTTAAGTTATATACGTGTCTTTCATATCCTAAACAATTATTAATTTATTCTTAAATAAAAAAATTATGCAACAAAATTTGTGCGGAGAAGTTTTTGAATACATTAGGTAATATATTTTTTTTCGTTGCCATAGCGAAGGTTCTATAAATGAGCCATGTTTGCTAATAAAATCGATGGTGCTAATAAATTCTAATCGAGAAGATCGTAGGATTTAAATTGCAAGATATCTATAGTTTACTATACCTATTTACAAATCATTATATTTTTGTCAGATCTCAAACATTTTCGTAGGCCCTAGTTATCGTGTCTAATGGATAAAATAACCCAGATTATTGGAAATCACTACAGCACACATTAGAGAATCAAGCATACTGGAAATATCTGATATGGAATCAATATTAATCATGCAATAAAACAAATATTTACATATTTTGAAGCAATACTTCGCGTAAATATAACATTTTCGATTTGAATGAAAATTAATGTTCAAAATGGAATCATTTTGCAAAATCGAATAATGGAAAATATCCCTACAATCGATTTATTGATCTGTTTCTGCAGTTTTTATATAAAAAGTTCCCGAGAACAAATTCTTATACCGTTAATCTGATATAATCTCAATTAATAGATTATTATGTGCAATTGTAGAATGATTGTTATAGGTTTTGCAAATTGATTTAATCCTTTTGCATGTACATTCACACTTTCGACTACTTTCGGTTATGTTTGTATAACAAAATGGTGAGAGAGTAGTGAATAAAAGAATATAATATTCATATATTAAAATGTAGTGGCGTCACTAGTGATTCAGTGGGTGCATCAGTGAGGGCTGCAGTGGATGCATAAAATGAACTTAAATTGTTGTTAGGAATACTATTGTCGATTAAAACATATTCGTAGTTTTAATAGGAAGATTCCGATTCCATCTATGACCACCGCGACTTTTATAAATTTGGATTAAATTTATAAAATTGAGATATCCACAAGGTTTTCAATACTCATTACTTATTGGTATTCATAATTACGTAGCAGTAATTAGGATCTCTCGCAATGATTATATTTAAATACTATAAGTAAACAGTGATGCATATAACTTAGATTTATAAAATTCCATTATTGTAATTTTAAAGATTCATATGCTGGTTAACTAGATAATATTGTATTTTTCCTTTTTGTTTTTCGTTATTCAATCGTCGAAAGTTTTACTAATAGGTTTTAAATAACAAATTTTTATGTATTAATATTTTTTTCTCTAGAAAAAAAAAACAATCTAAATTGATCGATCATATTTATCTGTGTACACTTAAAATTGACCAATGTTAAATTGCAAGATGAGAACGTCAGAGCTAGATAGTTCATCCTTACCACCTACTATGAAAATATTATTCATTTCCTTAAAACTTTTTTATCTGCTGCTATAAAAATTTTATATTTCAGATGTTTCAATCAAATAAATTTTTTTTTCATATTTTCAATCTTCAAATTGACTTTGTATTGATTTAACTGAAACTTTAGTAATCAATATTACATATAAAACTTCGTCTTACATACTGATTCTTGAAAATTTGAACCATAATTATTGACTGAAAAAAGGTCATCTCTCTATTAAATTTAATCTATTGCATTAATACTAAAAACAAAAAATTTATTTAAAAAAGGACTATACACCTTCAAATAATAATTTTTTCCCACAAAAAAGTTTTCATTTTAAAAAAATTAAAACATTTAAATATTAAAAACAAAATTTTATTCTAATTGTTACCAAAGACATTAGTGGCACTGAATAATTTACAATTTTGAATTGTTTTCAGATGACTTTTTAAAATGTATTGATAATTTCCATTCAAATAATCTAGCTGATATGGTATGCACACACAATTTATGTTATGGTTCAAAAATTCAAAAAAAATCAATGGTCACATTTTGCTTACAATAAAAAACAGTTAAAATATATTCATCTTGTGGTTTGTTATAGAATTCATTTATATATATATATATACAGTAATTTTTACTTAGGTTAAGCATTTACATTTCAATAATTATTTCTCATGCAGTACTGATAAAATCAATAATCAAATTAATTTGATTATATGAAAACCTTGTGTTAAATGTTACAATATTAACTGGACAGAAATATATATATGCAGATCAGTATTATATATATTTGTATATTATATAATGCCGATTAATAAAAATCTTGCAGAGAAAAAATAAAATAATTGCATTCTTAATTATTTAGTTACTGAAGGACCTAAAAGATCCAAGCTATTAAAACTGCGAATTTCTAAACTAACTTGTAAGACTAAACCAGATGTAAATGCAGTTCAAATTTCAATAATTTCATGTATTTTCTGAACTTTTTACGTAATTGTATTTTATAAGAATCTTAAAACATGAAAACTGATTCTCATGTTGCAAACCATTGAAAACAGAAAACTACACAAATTCAATAAACTGTTTATTGTTAAAAGATGTTTGCTCACTTCACTGTATAATACTATACAAAAATCAGATGTAAAAATTATTTTAAAAGCCAACACATTTGTCCATGTGGCAATGAAGTCCATTAAAATATTAAAACTTGCCATTCTGTGTGTGAAGTACATAGACTGAAAAATGTCCAAAATGGATGTGCCCTTTTTTTCAATATTTGAATATTGGCAGTCTTCTTCATCAGGTGATGCCTATGAAAAATTTTAGATCCCCACTTATTGGAAATTTACATAAAAAATCCACCAGAATCCAACACAAAACGTGGTATCTTTCTAATTATCCTATCCAGACTAACAACTCTCAAGCTACAGCATTTTATTGCTATAAACTTTAATTTATAACAATGAAACTGTCTTTTGGATAATAATACTGGCCAACAATTTCCTTAATGAGACCTTATTTGTCATAGACATATTCATAATTACTAGTTACATTTTACTGATAGACAAGAACAGAATTCAACAGTTTCAACCGGCAAAGTTGCCATTTCTTGGCATTAATCTTAACATCATTTGCAACAAATTATTACTAGTGTAATTTATTGTCCTGAGCATTAACCATCAGTAGCTACTTATTCTTCAAAAATGTACACATTTCTAAAATTAAAAGAAAAAAAATTAACAAAACTAAAATCAAAACTTATCAGGATTTACAAAAGTTTCATAACAAGCGGCACATGAAACAATTTTTTCAAAACAGGAGAAAATTCTTATAGAAAAAATTAAACTAATTCTACAGTTTATTAGCATTAGAAGATAATCTTTTAGTGTATATATTCAAATTTGTAAAATATGATTTAAATCAGAAAATTGGGAAATTAATATATCAGTGGTCTCAAACTGGCAACCCACACAGCAATTTTGTATGGCTGGCAAAGGTGTTTTAGCTATTTGTTTACATAGCTGTTACAGTTGAAAAATTATTACAATTAAATGTTAATAAAATAACCAATGTAAACTTTTAAAGCATACTGTACTCAATCTGTGCTGTGCTATCAGTATCTGTTGTATCAGTAAAATATTTTCTTTTCATTGTAATTTTAAAAATATTCTGCCCTTTGTTTCTTTTCAAATACACAAAATTTAAATTGCATGTGGACTGAATGAGACCACTGTAATATATTAAATAAAAATAGACTGATCATGATATTTAACCCTTTGACAATAAAATTTAGGTAACATTTTTTTCCTTATGAATTGCATTTATTGAAAGTTATGCAAGAAATTTTTTTTACTTTAAAATATAAAGTATTCCTTTAAAATGCTATTTCTTGGTAATAAAAAGTTACCAAAATAGAGGATAAACTTATTTACAAAGTGCAATATTTCAAATTTTCTTTTATAATTTATCTGGAAAATATTCAAGTCTCAATCATTGCCAATAACAGTTTATGGCAGTTTCACACTAGCTGTTATTCATTTACAAAACAAACAATACTAATAATCACCAAAGCATTAAAATTGCACTTTAAATAATAAAAGTGCAGCATATACATGAACAATACACTATTTTGTGCTATTCAAAATTACAAAATATGTAATATAATATGCATTGTAATTTTACATTAATACAAAACAAATATACTAGTCAAAAGGGTTAAAAAATTTTTAAAAGATAAACAGATGATTTAATCGTTATAAATAATTGAACTTTTAAAAACATTTTTGGAACATGATTATATTTAATCAAGTAGTATTCAATATCTAAAAACAAAAAACAAGTGTTCGTGAACAGATTTCAGATCTTATTAAAAATAAAAAATAAAAAAAAAATTGTTTCATTTGCAACATTGCATATTAAAAATCAATATAGTTGGTCAAACTGACATTTATAAAAAAAAAATATCATTTGGTCTAATGTCAAACAATAATTTTTTATTATAAATTACATCAATGTTCTGAAACATGAGCTAATAACAAATACCTGTAATTAGATGAAAATAAAGTAATTTGAATTTTACTTCAAATTATATAAAATATCCACAACAAACCTTTAAAAAGCTTAAACTAACCTACATTTTTTTTGCCTCACAATTCACATTACCACAAAGTTACATTTTGATAGTAACTAAAATGTTTTTTTATTTATTGTAAATATGTAATTCCACTAAAAAACATGCACTGGTAGAAACATTTTCCACTCAAATATTTTCATATGCAGACAAATAAAAACTCAAAAAGGTAGTTTTTATGTGATATAAAAAAAAATTAGAGGGGAAAAGTTTATCATATACACTGTATATCACATATGACAAAACTGATGATTTAAATATAGTTTTGTACAAAAACTTAACTTCACTAGAGCACCCATTCACATAAAAACACTATACCAACTCATACACACAAATGTTTTAGAGAGGGGAGGAAAAAAGGAGAAAAATTAATTTATTTATTCTCCAATTCCAGTTCTAAATCTTGGATTTCCAATTCTATCTCTGATTTCCTTGCAATTTTATCTAACTGATCTTTCTCTGGATTGGTTAATTCTCCTGATTCTATTTTCTGTTTTAACGTTTCTATTTCTCTTAATTTTTTCCTTAAATTTTTTATCCTCTTTGCTGGATCAGTAGCAATTGGTTGGACTCCTTTCTTCTGTACTATTTTATCACCAATGTTAACCACATGACTTGATGTGAAATGAATGGCATTCAGTCTATCTGTAATATCCTGTTCAGTTTTTCCATTTTCAGTCTGATTCTGTTTCTTTTTCTTCTTTTTCTTGCCTGACTTTGATGTCGGTTCTGACTGAACTAAACCTGGTATCTTATTAGCAGCTGCATTTCTGGCAGCTTGAGCTTTTGCAACATCATCAGGATGCAATCCTGGAGGCAGATCAGGTTTATTTTTAGCCCACTGTTTACCTTTACTTTCATATCTGAAAAGAAAGAAATAAAAATATTTTAATATCATTCATAATTCAAAAATAAAATATCTTCTTTTTTGAATTTCAAAATATAAGAAATGTTTATGTATAGAAACTAGAATACAACAAAATTTTAACTAAAAAATTTACATTAGAGATTCTCTATAGTAAAAAGTTATGAAAAACTAACTAACTCAACTGAAAATGAACTTTTAATGGATAATGCAATTAACAAAAATGGGAAGCAATATTATGAACACAGATTACATATTCATAACTAATCCACTCTTCTCATGAATATTGATTTATAATACTCTGGAGTTACATAATAGGTGGACCGAGAAACATAACCTAATGTCAGGATATCTACAGATTCCAAATCTAATTTCAGGTACACACATGTATTAGATTCTTATCTATCTATTACCAAGAAAACAAAATCATAAAAGTTTTTAATATGTAGTTGAAATTAAAAAGACTTAATCAACAAATCAGCAAATGAAATATGAATATACATATTGCATATATATGCATTATGTAATTCTGAAACAAACAAGTGGGACAAGATGAGAAGTTTCGTATCTCTGAATTTACGCAAGTTGGGGCATTACTACATCTTCCAGTTTTAGGAGTTATTAGATGAATATACTCTCATCAAGAATTGATGATAAAATTTATATTTTAGAGATGAAAATTTTGAAAGCTTAAAATATTTGTATTTATAAACATTTTTATACAAGCAATTAAAGTCATTAAATATTTACAATCTATATTTTACAAAAATATAGATTGGCAAAAGAATGGTGATATGTATGTAGGTGCTTTTACTTACAATAGGATTACATTCTGACACTCCTATTATAGATCGAAACAAATTTTCAAATTAAATATCCAAATACATATAATTCGAGAACATTAACATCAATATCTCTGTAGAGCTCAGTGATGCAATGTTCATTGAAATTTATCTTTTAATTCATGGATAGCCATGAATTAAATTATTTAAAATTTGTTTATTCTAAGAATTCCTATAAATGATGTTTTATAATTTGTTTAAAAATAGTTCGGAAAGACTATACTGAGGAGGGACTGGAAGAAGGTACAAAAGTGTTTTACTAATAAATTAATTTTATTTATAAATGCACTTGAAGCAAGTATGAATTTATATTTGGACATTAAGAAGCAATGGATTATATGGTTATGGTTGTATAGAGATATTGACTGTCACCATGTGGAGATTGCTCACTGAACATCTCTACTTTGAGGGATTTACATTGAAATAAAGCTATTTTGTTGTCTTAACCCTCATTTTCCTGTATTCCCATTAGTTTGAAATAGATAATGCAGGATGTCCCAAAAGTTACTAACTATAAATACACTATATAACACTCATTTAATAATAAAAGGAATGAAATATGTAGTATCACAGAACTAAGAAGAATTATTCATAATAAAAAACTGTTTTTTATGTTTTCAGATACAATAGGTCTAGAATTGAGCCCAGATCTTCCAATGTGATAAAACTGTCTATAATTAAATCCAAAATCCTACAAGATGGCAAGTGACAGTTTTTTTAATTATGAAGCTATTTAGCCAAATAAATAATATATTAAAATAGGGAAAAAAAGTATTCTTAGCCAATATGCTATGAAAATATCCAAATTGAATATTGTAAGAGTAATTATAAGATTGAATTCTCATAAGTCAAACAACTGTAAGTAGTGTTTCATCAATAATGCCTTGTTTTGATTGCATTGTCATAAAATATAACTAGCAGCAAACTAATATAGATAAGAATTGAGTTGAAAATTTGTTAGTTTCATATTTTAGAAGGCAAATTTAATAAAGATTAAATCTGTTGAAGATGAACACAAACAGCAACCAATAACAGAAAATGATATGTTGGATAAAACCTTCAGCTCTCCAAAATTTATCTAAATGATATAAAAAAAAAAAAAAAAATCATCAGCAATTAAAAAAAAAACAGCAGATCCCAAAAATCACTACATAATACTATATAATTAGTAACTACAGTACTCCACAAAAACATTTGAACACTAACAATAACTAAATCCAAGTACAATATTAATATAATATTTTAATTAACAATTTACTTCCAAAATTAGAAATTGTATTCTCTGTCAAATAATTCAATTGTAGCCATTATGTACCCAGAATATAGTAGTCAGATTTTTTAAAATTTAAATTGGTGGATATCATTTCACAAGCAAATATAAAAATCAAAATCTACAGACTTGAGCATTGCAAAACCAAAAATCAAACTGCTACTGATGTGATAAAATGGAATGAATGATGATAAAATAAATTTGGAGAAAAAAATTGGATAGGCAAAATAAATTGATGGAAGATTTGTCAATTTGGAGAGTGGTAAAAATCATCCTACAAGAGATCTGCAGAAAGCATAACTACAGAGCTCTATATATTCCTTCATAAACATTTCCATTATTCACAGAAATTAGACTGCATGGGCTGGTTATATAAAACGAAGACTAATTTAAACCGGGACTAAGCAAGAAACTTGCTTTAGCCTTGATCTGCTTGTGCCAAATTTAAATTTGTCTGGTTTAAACTAAGATTAAGTATTAGACCAATACTTAATCTTAGTTTAAACCAGACAAATTTAGATTTGGCACGAGCAGATCAAGGCTAAAGCAAGTTTCTTGCTTAGTCCTGGTTTAAATTAGTCTTCGTTTAGACAACCAGCCCATAGGTTTTCATAAGAGAGCTATAGCACATCAGGCATTATTTGATGTCGTGTATTAACAGCACTTCTGTGATGGATATTTGAACCTCACTGCATTCTGGTAATAGGGAGAAAATGTTATTTCAAATGTTTTAAATTTTTGTTGGCAATGACAACAGAAATTTTCCTTTTTGTCAATTTGATTATTTTATGAAGAACCAAAATTGATGCTTATGACTGCCAAATTATTAATGCAAGTCAATAAAATGTGAAATTTTTTAATCAAAATTCCTATATGTGAAAATAAAAATTTAATTCAAAAAAATTTTAATCATGTTTTTTTCATAAACTTTTTTTATTGTTGTTAAAAATATTTATTATTAAGTAATTATATATACACATTAATCTCCCACCAATCATTAGGGGTTACATTCCTGCAAAACATTACAGTTGGTGAAGTTAGCTTTTTATGAGAAATGTAGGGTTATGGGAATCAGTAAGAAAACCAAACATTTGATAAACTTTTTATTACATTATATTCCAAGTGTTTTTAAATAAAAAAATAAAAAAAAAAGAACAATTCATAGATCAATTTAAATAAATTAAATTAATTTGATTAAAACAGATGTCTAAGCATTGACACTGGTGGAGGAGGAAAGCTGTTATCTGATAATTGCTTTCAGTAGCTCAAAAAGTGATGTCTGTTTCATTTTCTTCTGAAACTAACTGTTTATATGGAGCTAACAAATCTTCCAAATCCTATTTTAATTTTAAAAACTCTGCTCCATGTTGGGATAGATTAAGGAAAAAACTCTGCAACATTATTTGCCATTTTAGCAGTTCTTTATTTAGGTTAGAAGGAGACATTTTAATTCTTTTTGTCTTTGTCCTCTTCATCCTTTTCCTAATTAGATGTGGTTATCTGGTTAAGTTTCTCCAATTTCTCTTTAAGTCAACTCCTTATTGTGTAACTACAACAGTTATTTCACATCACCATTCTTTATGTCTGTTAAAACTTCAGCATCCAGACATTTTGCAAGATCCACTATCTCATTGGTTTCTGGGAGTTTATGTTGCGCACGCACACACACCTTAGACCAATAGACAGGAGATGACTTACTTCATCAAGGGAGTCTTTAATGATGGTGATGCGGTCAGCGATGTTGAACTATTTTCAATAATCTGCAATAACTGTCAAACTGGTCATTTCAATAGCTTCAGCATCCTGTTAAATATGTAATGCATATAATACTGCTTGAATGTTTCTATAATTCCTTGGTCCATCAGTTGTATAAGTGAGGTAGTTTTGGAGACAAACAACTTCAACATTTGAGTGTGCAACTGAAGTGCCTCTGGGTGTCTGGAGTGTTACCTAATAATCAGCATCTTAGAGGCAAAGTTTTTCCTGGATAGATATTGCTCAACATCATGAATTAAGTAATTATTCATCCAATCTATTGTCAATGCAGTTGTTACTACACTTTGTTTGCACATCATAAAAAATAAATAAATATATTTCATTGTTATCTTTCAAGGTAACAGGTTCAGCAAGTGATATACTAGCATTGGTTTCAACAAAAGTGACATGCTGTATTAGCACACAAGAGCAGGTGACAAATCTTTTGCAGTCTTCAAAGCTGAATGCCCCAAGACTCCAGACCTATTCTAGCATGCATTTCCAACAGAGACAAGTTTCATTTGCATTGAATATCTGTTCAGGCAGATACCCTTTATCCAGAACAATTAAAAAAATTAATTGAAGATAAGTCTTTGCAGCATTATGGTCAACTGAAGCTGTTTCTCCAGTTATATGTTATGATGGAGAAGCATGCAAACATCCCTTGAGCTTTAAATTTAGATTGGCCAGAACTCTGCCCCAGTTGTTCATATATACACTCAGCACTTTTTCATGTTTCACTGATCTACTTAAAGGATTATCTTTTCCACCTCTTCCATAATGGGATCAAGGAGCATATGTAACTATCACTAATAGCAGTTCCACTAGTAATACTAGCTTTAACTGCTTCACTTTTTTAAATGTTCCTTATTGTTGACTCATTAACATTCATCAGCCTGGCCAGCAATGCAGCACTCTTGCCTGCCCTAACCAACTAACAAAAATTTATTTCTCCAACTATAATATGATTCTAGCCCTTTTGGCTGGTTTAAATCACTGCCAACTATGTTTTCTGAATATTTGAGCACACAATGATGAAAAACAAATGTATAAAAACAAAACTAATGCTAGATTGTATTCGATTGATAATTTGAAACCTTTGCTTCTGATCTTGTCTACTCTTACTGATTCAAATTTTATAAAAACTCACTGTTTGATTAAATGCAATAGTTTTGTTTTTGTGAAAACAAAAAATTTATTGCACTAAACTACTTAATTAAACTAGCATTTAATTAAGCAGCAATAATTTGCTGCTTAATTAAATGCTAGTTTATAAAATATGAATGCTAAATTGTATTTAAGAAAAATGCACACAAAAACAAATATGAAACAGCATTAATTCATACTCAGGGCAAAGAAATGTGGGAACCTATTAATTCCATTCCTAATTCTCTGATAGAAATCTACATCCTGTATGTGTAGAAATTGCAAGTCTGTTCTCATAAAAATCATAAATCTAAGTAATTTGAAAAAAACAAATTTCACTTAGATTAAAATAAAAAATCAGCATTGGTCCGAGGCCCGCACCAAGCCTAATTGGTGCAGTCATGCAAATGTCTAATGAGCGCCTTTATGCAGTGGCAATATTAGGGGAAAATTGTTTATAGTTAACACTTGAAATGAAGTTTTATTGCATAAAAATAATATAAAAAATAACAAAAAAAATTACGTTTACCTTTAATTTTTTTAAAATGTGTAAACATTTTGTGATTTGTTAAAATCTACATGCAAACACATTTATTGAAGAATTATACATACAGTATTTATATTATAAAAAAATAATAATGTTACAAACGAAGTGAAATAATATACTAAACACATCTAACATCAAATATAGTGGCTAAACACTATCATCTTACAATTAGAAATAAATATTTGAAAAATATATAGCTAAAGAGCAAGATGGACTGCTTGTTTTAATGGATATTAGAATTTCACCATCACCATAAATATAATGAAAAATTAAAATGCGATTTTTGAAGAAGAAGAATATTTTTTTCTGTGTGAAGTTTTTTAAAATGGTAGAGCTCAGTGCCTTTTTGATTCAGTGCTGTCGTGCACTACACAACCTTGCATGTATTGACAGTGTGGGCTTGATTGATCCTTTCTTTTAAACTGGAAAAGGGAAAGAGGGTGGAAAAGTTCATCATCACTCTCTAAATGATGAACTTTTCCAAAATGAGACACCTATAAAATTGTTAATTTGCAGTGAAAAGTAATAATAATGATAAAGAGAAAATAAATATTTACAAAAAGCACTTTGTATTTTGTGTTTTTAATAGCAGTCACTAATTCCAGATCTGCAATTGATGAATTGCTGCATATTTATGTAACTACACACACACGCACACACGCGCGCACACGCGCACACAGTGAGTTTTTCTGGAAACCAAATACTTTGATTTTTGGCATCGAACCAAATCTGATAGATCTATCATGTCAGGAATCGCTGGCTATGAAAAAACAACTATGTTCAAACGCATGGCTGTTCAAACATAGTTTTTGAATGGCCAT
>WUQG02437090.1:0-36900 GCA_011317285.2 Androctonus mauritanicus
TACATCACAACAGACCAGACATCACTCTCATAGACAAGCAAAACAAAGTTACCTACATTATAGACATCTCAATACCCGACACACACAACATCCAGGATGCATTCACCCAAAAAATTAACAAATACACAGAACTCTCCAAGAAATTAAGCGTCTTTGGGGAATGCAAAAAGTAGTCACAGTACCCATCATTCTATTCGCAACAGGAGTAATTCCTCACACACTACACAAAAGTTTCAAAACACTAGATTTACACGCCAACACATGCATAAATCTACAAAAGGCATCACTACTCAATACACGCAACATAGTAAGAAAGTTTCTCAGCACAGACACAGACGATTAGTTAAAACACAACTAAAACATCTCATGTAGCTACGTGGCGACTCTTGTCCGACGTAGTACTTTGCTCCGGAATTATTCCGTGCTCACGCGATAAACAACAACATAATAATAATAATTAGGTTATAATTTTTACTGGAAGAGAGTATCCTGCCAGAGAAAGAGAGATCGATGGCATAAATAAGCATTTACTAAAAATAAAGATAGAAAAATTAAGAAAAAACAGTTTATTTTATTTAAAAGATGGAATAAGTATAAATTAATTGGCTTATATTAAATAAGTGAATTTTAGACAAGCAATATCATCTAATAGTAGATTTATATCTCCATTGGCTTGTCTATTTATCCTAATTTTCTAGGCTGCTCTTAATAAAATAGTCGATTTAGTTGGTGTGTTGTAAAATACTGAGAGCTACATTCGTTATTTTCAAATGTAAACATTATAAAGGATAATTTTTATATTAACTAATAAATTCAGGTAATTGTAATAAAGAATTTAATAAACTCTTAATTAGATTTCGGGATTAATTTTATATAATTAATATGTTATAAACTAAATTCACGGTTTTAAGATATTGTAATCAATGACAAGGTAGAATGATTGATTATCTTTATTTTTCCGTGTGAACTGTAATTAGATATCCACTTAATCTGGCTTATTATAAGGAGATTTGCCGTTTACATTTATGTAAAACGAATAAGGCGGATGGAAGATATAGTTTTTAAGAACAAAAAATAATATAGATCGGTAGTCGCTTTCATCCTTATTTGGTACTGTTATGTATGGCAAATGTAATCATTTTAAAACTTTCATTAAACCGCCATTTGTAGCCATCGCTTTTGTCGTATTCGTGGCCACATACTTAGAATTCGATTATTCTTTTAATAAGATTGTTTTATAGGAATTAAAAGAATAAGGAATTTTAATCGATTAATTTAAAGATTAAAAAAATTGTCGTTATATATAGGAGAAAATAATGATTTAATAAACTGTATGCGGTAAATATAAATCACGTTTTAAAAATATCTAGAGATTTGATTCTTATTTTATACTTCTTGGATTGACTCTACCATAGATTCAGACATTCCAATGGCTGGTCGGGCAAACTGAATAACATATAGTCGAAGAACCGAATAATATAAAATGCCATATAACGTCTTTCCTCAAATAATATCAAAGAGAAAATTACACACACACACACACATAAAATATAGATATAGGTTAGTCGTAGGTAAAAGTTTCCTATAATTCTATTTGCCCCATATATCATATACTGCCAATGCGTATGAAAGATTTTTGGCAATATTTTTTCCATACCAATTAGTTATTCTTAGCGCTTAGCTGGCGGATGTATATACTGTAGTTCGAATACATTTTTTGAAACGTTAGCAGTTTTATATACTCTATTAGTATTATATATTTATATCCTATTGCCTAAAATGCCTAGCCAGCAAAAAGTGTAATAAATCGAATGGAATAAATCTTTAATAAATTTTGGGGAATATAATTTATAAATTTGAATACTTTTATCGGAGGCAGACAGGTAAGAAAAAAGAGATTTCGATTTACTCCGCCTGTTGTAATGGCGCCTGGCCATACGTTGGCCAAGAATAAAGACACAATCGACGATTTACTTAGAGTAAATACTTTGATTGGTAGCTAACTGGTAGCCTAAGGTGGATAAGCTTAGTTTTTGTTTTATCGAAATCCACTATGGCCGAGTTTCGGTAGAATATAATTCCTCAGATCGATAGAATAATCATTATTTTTACCAGATATATCCAGATTTGTAATTTCTGTTCGATTTGGCTGACGGAGCTAACTTATTAATCTTTATAGAGAATCCGAATAAAAACGCATTTCTGAATTTTGCACGAGTCGATCGAGTCAATTAAATTTACAGAAATGATCAAGAAAAAATTCGATCCGAAAATAACAAGAGGTTGTAAAGATAAATGCATTTGTCTTGGCAACCGAATGGGATACAACGGAATTTCAAATGCCTTATATCGTCTCCAATTCCAACCATTCTTTAACAAAATAGACTTTGTAATTTCCTGATGGGCCATTCCAACTTTTAAGAAAATCAAATTATGGACGAGTCCAAATGACCCGTTTGGTTTTTATTGGATTACTACTTAAACTCCTACTTACCCAGACACATTTTAAATTGATAACAAATAAAAGTGATATTTTTTATTCCTCTCTGTCGCGGAATAAATATTTTATTATTCTTATTTTTTACACATTTTACCAGACGTTTTTATTATAAAATAATACGGGTAACTCGAATTCCATTGTACTGTATTAATAATAAGGAGAAAAATATTTGGAGCTGGAAGAAAACGATTGGTATTACCAATCGAATAAAATAAGCGTAATCTGTTTAAATCGATTAATTAGATGATTTCTCATTTTTTATTTCTTATTTTTAAATGTTAAAAATTTCCATAGTCTTACCAATTAAGCCATACTCCAACTGTTAACTACCTAAAATAATTTTCTAAAGGAATTTTTATATTTCTGGATATGGCACCTACAGTATAGAGACGAGATAAAAAATAACCTCATTTTCTTAAAATTGACTGGAAAATACGAAGAATCTATTTTTCTGATTTAATATATATTTAGATCGATTAAAAACAGCGTGAATAAATAAATTCTTATCTGTATATGTCATTCTTACCCGCTTATATCCTATACGCGTACATTAATAAACGTAAGTTCTTTATTTATTGCATTTGGTGCAGAAAAATTCGAAAAAAAAGAAAATACGAGTGAAACTTCTAACCGATTATTAGAAGTTGTATTTTTAATGTTTGCATTGGTATGGTTATATATATAAATCCAGAATTTCTATCCGATGCATCAACAAGTCGGCAACAGGCTATTCAATCGATCGTCCTGGCTGGAAGCAGTTATTATTTCTGCGAGCGGAGAGAGAATCTAACAGACTGTGACGTTTGCTATTTAGTCATCGCCTGTAACTGAAGACGCGTCAAAGCTACCGAAAGCTATTTATCATCTTTTTTTGCATCACTTCTATGTTTTGCCAAACAAAACCATAAATTAATTACGTTCTTGACTTTACAAAAAACTACAGGAATATTTTATCATTAGGTTGGTGTAGCTAGATAGAAGCCATTCTGAAACACCATTCTATATACAAGCCGTATTACCATAATCTGTTATAAAAAATAATAAGTGAGGATTATGTTTTTATAATTTTATTTTTGAATGTTTAGAATAGAATCTATCCTTTATTTATGTTTTCTAACAAAAATTATAGACATTTATATTATGAATTGCTAATTAATTCATTCGTTAGTACAGGTTTAAATGCTGGAAATAATTACCCATGTCTATAAGAAATAATGCTGTATAAGAAACTGGCTAAATAAAGCCAAGAAGATTTTCCCATGGCTCAATGGGATAAAATTCTCCTATATATTTTAAACACACCACCATCCGAAAGATTTTATAGCCCGCTATCAACTCGGGATTAATTATATGGTAAAACCAATGCGGGGCCATCAACGAAAATAAATTATGATCGAAATTTATTATAGATTACCAACCGTTCATTGGACAAGAATTTAAAAATAAAAAAATTAATAATTAAGTAATCAGTTTGACACGGTGGACCCAATCTCAATTTTTAGTCCACTTTCTGAAACCGGATTTATGAGATGACCGGGTCAAACTGTAAACAGAAAATTCATTAACCAAACCGTTAATAACAGGAACACGGTTATAAACCATTAATAGTAAAATACTTATTAACGGTTGTAAACCCATTAAAAAGTTTTCGGATTTATAGTTTGATCCATAACGAATTTATAGAATATGTCAGGACGTATAACAGGATTTGAAGATGTATTCCAATTCGATATTTTGAAACAAAATGGCTAAGCATTATTCATTAGAAAAATTACGAACATTTTTACGGCATTTTGAAGAAATGTAAGGAACTGTAACTGTTTAAAGTTTTCTACATAAAATTTTAACTTACGGCTGCGAAAGAAAAATCTATAATAAATAAATGCAATGTTTTCGACATACGTAGAAGCCGTAAATCTTGGAAAAATTGTAATAGGTCATTAAAAATTCGGCAACACTTTCCAGTTGCAGTAAGAATAGGAATTCCGTTAGCAAATTAATTAAAATCCAACTATAGAGCCAAGATGTTTATTTGAAACGTCATTTTACCATGTTAATTATATATTACGCTTTAACATCAAATTAAAGCTGATCTTATTAAAGATTTCTGCATCATAAAACACCATCGGCAGTTGGCTGGGACTTATTTTCAAAAAGTAATAATAATAAAAAAATTAGTATCGACTTAAATCGATTTAAGTTAGGACGGAATTCCGTGGTCGTACTGGCTAAGTCTGTATAGAATAACAAGCGTATATCGGAACAAGGTCTCCACACTTCAGTCAATAGAACATATTATTTATTGATATAATACTATAGGCCATATATCACTACCACTGTAAGTCTATTCGATACGCAATCCTATATTTCCAGATTAGTTTCACGGAAATTATTTTATGCGCTTCGTTTTATTTTAAAAGAAAAATATTCGGAAATAAAATATGATTCAAAACCTATAAAAAATTCATAAAAAACTAATTATATCTAATGATAAATTCTAAATTTTAATTAAAAACAAACATCAAAAGGGCCGATGCCAAGGCGGATATGGTAATAATAACTGTTGATGTATATATACACTATACATATATAAAATATATTTATTTTCAATAAGACAAACTCTCCAAACACACAAACCATTCATATTTATCCATTATTATTTTTCTCGCCGCTGTTCTTTCATAAATATAAAAATAGAAGTAAGTTAACATCTAAGAAAAAACTACAAAAGTAAATATTTTTTATTCTTTTAATTAAAGCTTTTCTTTTCATTCTCTTACATAAAATGATACCGAAATTGCATTAAAAAAATCAAATCTATATTCTTAAAGGCGACAAACAAGAAAAATATATTTAAAAATATGATAAGATATTTGTTGAAAAACACGTGGAAAACCGTTATTAAGAGCCGGTACTTACTATCGGATCTAATCTTTTTGCTACATGTACATACGAAATATATATGGTGGAAGCGAGTAAAGTGGAGCAGA
The DNA here is from genome assembly GCA_011317285.2 of Androctonus mauritanicus. Classification (NCBI taxonomy): domain Eukaryota; kingdom Metazoa; phylum Arthropoda; class Arachnida; order Scorpiones; family Buthidae; genus Androctonus; species Androctonus mauritanicus. Next base: position 5,491 of record WUQG02437090.1, read on the forward strand.
TGTTCCAACTCTTGGTAACGTCGTCACGTTTGGGTTGTCGCCACCGCGTGATCCCGACCTACCAACGACGTATTTCGATTTTGCTCGGATGTTGTATACGCCCAACTTTACATTTCATCTTAAAAACAGAATATAATACCAAATGTTATAAGTAACCGATAAATAATACATTTATCCTTTCTATCGTCTATAAGACAAAGGAGCCAAGCGTTATAAAATCCTACTGTTGGAGTGCCGTGTTTAAATTTGAACAAGTAGAAGTAACTAATTTTATATCGAAAAAACAGAAAAAGAATAAGTTGATGACCGAGCAAAATTTATGGAGGAAGGATGAATTTTTCGATGGCTGGTACTTTACCACCAAAATAAATTCGAGGATGTTAGAGTAAAGAAGTTTCTTCGGAAATCCGGAATACTCGATTATTAAATTGACCAGCGAGAAAGATATTTGTCAGTTATACGCGACTAGTAATTTATTGTACCAGTATAATATACAGATTTATTAAAGATGTGGAGACTTCCTCTAGAGATAAAGAAGTGCCGAGAGGCGCGGATGGTCGAGTAGAATTTCTCTTTAATGAACTGTTTTGCTATGGTAGGGGGCCACGTTCCTTACCCAGATGGCTAAATATTCTGGAGAAAGCTAGGCCAGATTCGCTTTATTTATTAACTAAATAATTATAGCGGGAAAGCCAAATATTTAAGTGTAATTACAAAAGGCTGGATCGACTGGTGGAGCGATTATTATTTTTCCAATAATTGAAAAACAACAAGATATTTTAAGAATGTCTAGCCAATATAACACCATCGACCTTTTACCGTGGCCATCATCTAAAATTTAATTACGAAAATAACCCGATTTTGTCTTCCTATCAGTTTTTGTTTTATCATCATCCGGAGTTAAATTAAATTTTTCTGTCGTTAAGACGAAATATTTACGATGTTTAAAAGCGAGAAGAAAAGAAAATACACATATATAAAATGGTAGCCTTACTTTAAAGGAAACACATTATTCATGGTAATTAATTATCGATACGAATTATTTAAGCAGAAAATTAATTAATGTTTACCGTGTCGAACGGCTGGTTTCTTTTTAAGCCAGTCACACAAGAGGTGACCATGAATTTTTAATTTCGATGGAAAATTAAAGAATTTCCATAAATAACAGGAGATTCTCTCGGTAATAATAATATTAATTTAAAAAAAGACCATAAAAATGGATTGCAATAATTAGCCAAGAAGACGAACGATGTATCCCGGAGAGTTAAAAGTCGAATATAACGATTGGGCTCATTACTCGAATACGGCTGTTAACTGTCCTTACACCAGCGCGGTTAAAAACAGAAAAGAAAAAGCAAATTTGATTTTAAGGGGAGATAAATATTAAAAAGTTAAGATAAAATCTAGCCGTACTAAGCTATTTAAATTTATAAAACCAAAGGTTGGAGTGTGAACGATGGGCGAGATAATTGGAACGGCTTGGTTTAGGGGATTAAATTTATCTTATTGTCGAGAGGAAGTTTAATATTTGCTAAGGTGCGCCAAGTAATATTATATCGAAACAAGTACGGTAATTAAATTTCATTCGGGATTATGTCCGACTGGAAAGATGATAAACCATGTTTTGCTTGATTTTTCGGCTTAAGTAGGCAAACCAATCATTAAAACACAAATGATTTGTTTTTTAAATCCTTTTTAGAAAACAAATATATTCTACTTTTAACATTTGAATATAATTATCCTTCTAAGTTGGATTAGATCCGCCGTAACCAGCCAAACGGATTCCATGCGTTTTCGTCAGATTATAGGCGACGAGTACTCGTCTGGTCCGAAGAAACGAAAACAAATTCTTTCAAACGAAACTCTCTTATTCGATTAATAAGACTTTTTTGAAAGCGTAATTGGCTGGCTGGATTTCTCGGTTTCTTCCATCCATTACCTAAATCTTCCGATGGAAAGGTAAAATTTTCGTATTCCGCCCTTAACGGACAAAAATACCTGTTAAAAATTTTCTATATTTAAAAAACATAATCGTAATAATAATCTTTCCACATCGCATTCGGAAATAAACACGCTTTTTAAATATTGACACATTAATAATTCGGTCGAGCCGAGCCGAATTCACTTTTGCCAACAATTTTTCATTGTCTTAAATTCAGTTTTCTTACATTAAAAGTTGACTCTTTCCAGTCGAAAATAACATTTTTACGCCACTAAAACTTAAAATTCTAAGCTTCGACCAGAGAATATATTTTTTCCACCGATAATTTTATCGAATATTTATTAATGTGGCGGCGGGTCATACGTTATAGCGCGGAAAATTGAATTAAAATATGGCAACCTAGGTAGAAAGAGAGGGGGGAAGAAGATTTCGAGGATAGTTAAGTAGATAAATTTATACATTATCTGGTTTATCGCTTCGATCTGATCGAATATCGTCGAAATTTAATGTATCTGGCCAAAAATTTCATTCTCTAAGCGTAAATGAATTTTAACTAAAACGGATATGTCAATCATCAACAAAATAAAAATCAAAAAAAATCGTAGATAAAACATTTGAGTAAATCTAGAGATTTAACTAACATCTGCACGATTTTTTAAAACCAATAGCTTAAAACATGGAAAAAAAAATTGAAGATAAATATTTATTTATAATAAAGCGTGGTAAATAATTGCGGGATAGCGTGCGGGTTGGATTTTGTCGATAAGACAGGATTAAATAAAGTATAACAGAAATAAAAGGCCAAAGATATCTATTTTGAGACAAATATATAACCATAATATACCGTTTCTAGTTTTCTATACATCTTCGGCCAAACAGTTTTAAGTATAGGATTTTATTGGGCGCACGGAATAACTAAAGAACGAAATTCTAACATTTTATACGTTCCAGCTGGCATAAATCATTAGAATTTCGTTTTAAAAGCTTGGAAAATACATTTTGTTTTTAAATTAAATAAATGCTTGGATAGGCTATCCCAGTCACCAGGGGATTTTTGTCATCCGTACGGAAAATATGGAATTTCTGTTTACTGTTAAAAGCCTAAAAATATTAATAGAAAAAAGGAGAAAAAGTCCCGTCTGGCTGTAAGAGCTGGAAAGGGCAATTTATTTTCCTATTTTTGGCCAAATATTAAACGGGACTTATATCTATAAAACTGGTAAATGGACAGAATAAACAGGCATTGGGAAACTGCCAATTACATGTGGCAGTATAGTGGTTGTATATCTAACTTGTAAGTGGCTGTTCCGTCGGACCAAATTTAAAACACTTATACTAATATAAACAGGCTTTTAGAGAAGGTAACATCTGGGATATCGGAAAATTGACTAGGATCGTTCCAATTTCACGGATGACTCGTTGGTTTAATTCGACGCCCCGAGCGTGCGTAAGAAGCCGAATGTATGGAAACATTTTTCCAAATACGCACTAACAACTGGATTTAGTTTTAATTTTAATTATTCTGTCCCGGGTAAAGAATAGCGCGCTATTCAATTAACCATCCGTGCCAACCAATTTAACGGGGCGCGGATGGGATATTTTTATTATGGCGCTTAAAGAAGTATTTGCTACCAACATTACAACTTCCTATCCGAATAGCCAATAATAATAATATAAAAAATTCCCTTTAACTGTGGTAGAAAGATGTGGATGGCTATACTTGTGCCTTTATCGGTAGACAGAGCGCATTCGATTATAAAAGAAGTCGTCTAGAGTATATATTTATATATCGCTATCGTATTTATTTTTCTTTTTAAATTGCATTTAAATACTCCTGACTGAACTGGAGATGGACGACTGGAACTTTTGAGAAAAGGTGGAAAATGTCGACTCGAGTGAAATTACTGAAGTGGAAATGTTCAATTGAGGAAAAAAATATCAAAAGGATTTCTACTAGAAGACTCCTTATTGGTTTTTAATGGTCCTAAAGTGAATTCGATTCTTTACAGGTGAAATATCGAGCCGAGGTTGGGAAAATGATTCGCTTTTAAGAGGCACCAACTAAAATATATCTTTTGTCAACCCACTACACAACAAAATGGACATTCGGTGGAAAAAAATCAAATAAATAAAAGAAATTTCCTGGTAAAATCGATAAAGAAAATAACTTATAACTCGCGCCTTTAAAACTCTCTTACAAAATATATCCCTGGAGGTATTATTAATGAAACGCCGGTGTATCAATTCGTGAATAATAGTAGTAATAATAACCATTTACTTCTGTTACGGTTACGATCGATACGGATAAAGATACAAATATAGATTCGGAACATAAAAGGAATCGATCCTTTTTATCGAGTCCTCTACATTTATCTCTCGGTAAATACAGTAACAATAATGCCTGATTTACACATTCTCTGCTGTAAAACTAACATTTCGTTGCACCGAAATAAACAAAAAATTGCCCTCCAATATTATTTATCGCCAGTACTCGTCATTTTTTTCAAACAAGCCATACTTATCGCCTATCTTTTTTATTAAATTATATAAGTTTTCCGACATTTTATTATCGGCCTATTTATTGTATATTCGAATAACCCAGAAAAATGTGGGGATAAACTATATTCGGGTTATTTTCTCTTTGGCGCAGACACTGACAAAAATGAGATATTTTTGGCCCTAGAAATTGATTTTAGCAAATATTATTCTAGAGAATAATAATTACTGTTAATAGTTAGTAAAAATCGGGTCAGGCCAATAAGATTTTTCGTACGTAACTCTTTAAATACGACAAAATGAAGCGCACCTGGTAATAGACGCGCGAGTTTACAAATAATTTGGGAATTTTTCATACGTAAAATGTTTTATTTAAATTTTATTTCGAAAAATTCCAGAAACAGCCAGTGTAGAAGAATTAAAACTGTCGATGAGACCAGTTATTCCCGAAACTCGGTGGCAAAATTTTTTCTGTCAAATCGCGTTTTGTGCGGTCGCTCCTTATAAAAAAATTTCTGGAAAATTTGTTACCGAGATAAGACCGCATTTATTAAATATATCACCGCTTAAACCGATAATTGGAGATAGAAATAATTTTATAATTTGCGTGGCGCGAGTATGGCATTCTAGGTCGATCAGAATTTCCACATTCGACTTATGGTTTCATTTTGTATACAATTTTAGCTTTATTTTAATACAAATGACCGAGACGGCTGGCGGTTAGTAGCGTAAATGTCCACTCGGATAATTATAACACGAAAATCGTTCTTCAAATTTTCCATTTACCGAAGCCAATAGAATTGTCTACCTTATTTACCAACGGGAATTACGTAAGCGAAACGTCACTAGGATGCGATAAAAGTTATTATTATTATTAACTGTTGATCTCGATAAGGTTGAATCTGAAAATAACGGCTTACCATCAATTTAAGAAGATAACGCGGCTCATTAATTTTGATCTGAATAAATTCCTTCTACTCGCATTTATTCCTATAAACATTGGAATGAGTATTTATTAATCGATTTTCGAGCACTAACTGGTTTACCAGAACAAATTTTTCTCCGTTATGTGTCTGATTGACAAAAAGCGATAAGTATACCACCAAGTTATAGAATTTTCTGAGAAAAGCCATTGTGGGATTGTTGCCGAATTATATAGCAAACAACGTTTGGGAAAAAATCTGCCGGTTGCCTTCTGTTAACACGGTTGGACAGCCACTAGCAGTTTTTTTCCTTCCCTCCTCGTAGTTGGAGTTTGTTCGGAGGTCGGAACTTGTCAGTAAATACCACACCTGTCACCCTGGGCGCGATTGATTTATCACTTCCCATTATATCCGGATAGATTTTTATTTCTCTTTATCTGCGGGCTAATGTTCCAAATTGTCAGGCCCGACAAAATAATATTTACTCGAAAATTTCTATTATATTCCTTCTGACACTTTTAAATAATAGATTTTCTCGAAATTACTCCTAGTTTCTTTTTAAAGAAACACGTTTTAGACAGGTCGAAATTAAAAAAAGTAAGAGTAAAGTAATTTTTTCCTCCTGTTAATAATTATCATGGTTACAAATAAATCGGTTAACACGCTGTTGTAGACTGTTTTTTGCCTATTCCATACAAAAACATTTTTCCAGCTATGCTGACTACACAAAGTATTAATGCTTGTTAAATTTAAAATTGGTTGAATTGGGCCAGATAATTAATAAAAATTTATCTAATTTTAATTTTAACTATATATCTGCATTTTTTCTGATGTTAAGAATTTTTATATCTTTGAAAAGTTACTATTTCGTAATATTTTCTGACTTCACTTTCATCGGTAGAATGGTATGGAAGCTAATAGAAAAAAAAAAAAAAAAAAACTAAATTTTCATCGAATTTTACTAAAATATAGAACTGGTTGAAACTATTTTGGAAATCATCGAGAGTCGTAACAGGTTACTGTATCGAAGATGTGTTGTATCAATGGATAAAGCTCGAAATAAGGTATATACGCTTTAAATCCCTTTATCGAAGAATGCCATTTTTTAGCTTCTAATCTCATTCTAGGTTCACTTTCTTTTTAAATAAACTTTGATAAAACGTTTTTGTATGGTTATGGAACTAAAACATTGTATAGATTGGTCTCTAATCCTATGATGTGTTTTATCCAATTTCACTATTATTTTATCATTATACCATAGTTTGCCACCAGTTTTCGGATGGAATTTTCTTCCGATTCTCGTTCTAAGAGTTCTGCCACCATGATGGAGCGTAAGCGAACAATGAAGCTTTCAATCGTTTGTCGGAACCGTCTTTGGATCGAAGATTTCGGATTACTGAAACTCTATGTATTAAACTTGGAAAACGTTCCGGTTTCTTAAATGTAATTTCCATTTATCTGGACGTTTAACAACTCATAGTATATTACTAGAAGCTAAGTTAACTTCCTGGCTCATCGTATTTTATAATTAATCACTCGATGATGAAAGACTGCTGCGCATCTCATTCGATCGCCGCTGGCATAAATTTTGTTTTTTTTTTCAAAAATCACGAATTTTATAGATCGCTTGTTTTTGACGTTATAAATCTTCGAGACGATAACAACATCATAAAATTTGTAAAAAAAAAAATATTTAAAATAAGATAAAACCACTAGGCTACTTAAATCGATTTAAAAAGAATCGATAGATTATTAACGATACGAGAAAAAGGATAAAAATAATCTATGGGAAACAGGTAAAATAATTTATTGAAGTGTTGTTGTTGGAAGGAAAAAACATAAATTAAAAATGGAAATAAAAGTAGGCTGCCAAATGTTAATAATCCAATAGTACATAAATACTGTTGCCGAATTAATATACAAGAAGGAACAACCGATTTCAACGGGGTTGTTGGAAGCTTTAAAAATCGATGGGTTTCTTGACCACAGGGAATAAAATGTCTACTTTTGAAAGGATTGTAGTTGTCTTTGTTGACTGAAGCCTTATTGATTTTAATTTTATCGAGTTTTCTCGTATTTCTCCTAATGACTTGGAAGGAAAACAGAATTTCTTATTAGACTCGGACCAAAACATCGATGAGGTGGTCTAAAGACATTTTAATTACAGAAACGAATTAAAAGGAAGTGATATATTACTACAGCATGAAGGGTTCTTCTTAATTCACCTGTAAATATCTATTTCTTCAGTCGTAGTTTTCCTTTAAAAATACACCCAGACCGAGAAATATTCGCATCACCGTTACAACAATTATTTATCTGCCGGCTGTAAAATTAACAAATTGCTAATTACCATGGGTAACAGTTTGGACAGTGCCATACTAGAATGGAAATTAATTATAAATATTTAAAAGCCAGTAATTATTTGGTTATTTTTAGAATACTGGAACAAATAACACCTCTTTCGGTTATTCTCCTTCCGTCGAGTAAATTAATTAAATTATTCGATCTTTAGTTATAATTTGAAGTGGAAGTTCCTTATTTTTATTTCCTCCCATAAAAGAAATAAATAAATTTACCACTCGGAAACATAAAGAACCTTTTCCATTTATCGGTTTATAAATTGTATCTAATGCTAACTTTCTAGACAGAATCGACTAAACCACACCCAAAATGACTTCTGTGGCTTATTTTATCAGTGTAATAAGTAACACTGGAAAAATAAATCGTTATTCTTAAATTTCTTCCGCTGCCCTTTCCATAAGATTTAATAAGATTAGTCGCGCATATTAGACGAGGGGGCAAAAAACCTAATTCTCCATTAGTTTCTATACCAGCTTTAATTTGCCAGTAAATGACAATTACTTTCTAACAGTCAAACGGATTTATTAACCTCGGAGCGCATTTTAACGCCTAACCGATTGGAACTATTGAATATGCAATTCTAGTGGAATGATGGCTTTAATCGATGATGGTGGGCCGACTTCACCTTAATATTTTATTAGGTTCAAAAGAAAATTGGTAAGAATAAATGACAGGATTAGAGAATCATCGGCTTGCTTTCAAAACTCCATGGACCGATGGAAACAGACATCGAAGCAAATGAGGAAAATTGAATTTTTGAAGAAAGCATTACCTAAGCTAAATTCAAATCGGTATATAACTTAAAACGTTTTATTTCAGTTACACCAGATTCGATATTTAACTTTATAACGTATAGAATTTATAATAATAATAAAAATCACAGAAATTAAATGATTCGGTCATATTTCCAGTGCTATATTTATATCATCCTGAAATTTGCATCATGGGGATCTAGATAATTCTTTGTATTGTGAAACATAATGTACGATGCATCGTTAAGGATTCGTCATATAAAAATTACCAAATCTCTATTGGGGATGATGCGAATCTTAAAAAAATTTCAACGTTGGGTGTTTCAGCAACAGTAGGCAATATTATTCTACTACAAGATAACTTTTATTGCTGCCGTATCATCGAGTTTACTGTAAAATATCTTGTCTCGATTCTTGTTTGCAAAATTCACTATAAGTATTCATGGTGTGGCTGAGATTCTTAGAATGATTCAATCACCAGTTAGCGGAAAGCATCTCAAATCCTAGATTTATCATCAAAAAACTGAAAGTATACCGCACGTGGTTTTTTATATTATTTAAAAATAGAGAAAATTGAAATTATTCCCGTTTGAAACGATTATATTCGTCTCGCTAAATTAAAAATATCAATACGCAACATTGGCACATTATAAAATTCATTAAATTTTGAGAATTTCTTTATGGAAACGATTATGCATAAATATAGTTACGCGTATGATTATTGAAAATAAATAAACATAGACAAATTTCTCATGGGAATTGCAGAAAATTGGGAGTGAAATTAAGATTGATAAATTTTTAAAATATTTAAAGATCACATAGATTTATTTCTGGTTGTCTCAAAAATAAAAACTAGAAAAGAAAATTCAATAAAAAATTAAAAGAATCCTTAGATGATGTTCTACATAAATTTCAAATTAAATAGTGGAAAATATAAAATATTTTAATTAAATAAAATTCAAACATAAAAAAATAAAAACACCGGTCCTAGAATGTTTAGAGGGATGTCTCGAATAAAGAATATAAGAGTTTTATAAGAAAACCCGAAGAACAAGTACTAAATAAAATCCATCCTTATTATGTAAAAAATAATGGTGAATAATATTTTCATGGAAGCGAAAATTGTTGCCATTAACAATAATCTCATTTTTCATAAGATTTTTGAAGGGAAAAGATCATGTGAGAATTTTTTATCTTATCAAGGGGTGGGTCATTTGTAAATTGTATAAAAAAGTGATTCGCGTCGATATTTTTTATGATCTCGATAACGTAATTTAAAAATATATTTAAATAAATTATGCCTTATTTTTAAAATATTTTGAATTTGATTTAAACTACATATTAAAGTATAAATGAAAATAGCTAATGCAATTATTAAATTGAAAGTTCTAATCAAATTTAATTTTATATCAGTTTTTTTTCTTCTATTATTTTTTAGTATCTACTCAAGTTCAATTTAATTCTACCATGTTTCGCAAAACAAATTTTAATTCATTCATTTTTTTAAGAATATAAATAGAAACTATACATCGAATCCATTACAAAATAAATCTATTTTTCCCTTTCTAAGTAGACCGATATTTGATTTTATCTTTCTGTTAATAAGAGTAAAGTAGGATTTATATCCGAGAGAGAAAAGGATGGAGTTCTTTCTGAAAAAACCTAAAACCTATCATGAAATAACTATAGTTTCCCATTTGATGAATCTGCCAGCAAATCATACTTCGGGTTCCTCATTTTTATGGAAGATCTCGTTTTAAATGATGGAGTAAGGATTGAATCAGGGTCCGTGTCCCGGTCGTTATTCACATCATTCAACATCTAATTAGATCTGTGGTTGCCCGAGATGGATCCTAACAAACAGCCAGCCATCCTATATCACTGGCCTCAAATAACCGAATCTAGCTGAAAAATGCCCAAACAGACAGTAGTAAAGATATGTAAAAAATATCATCATATATTCTTATCTTTTAAAATTAACTAAGTTTTCATTCGGAAAGATAAGAACATTGAAATTTACCAATATAAATGTTATGTTGGTAAATTTATAACATATTTATATAGTTTTTCAGTGAGATTTTAAGCGATAGTTTTAGGAAGAATATGTTATTCTAGTTCGATTTCCATTATTCACTCTTACGGAAAATCCCATGTTAGATATCACGGGATCTTCCGAAGATGGTAGGATGAGAATCAATAGGATGAATCCGGATATTCCTGAAAAAAAAAATGTAATCTATACTTTTTTGATGAACTCTTAGTGTTTAATAGCCGACTCGAATGGATAAAATTAAGTAACGAATTAAAAATATAACGAACAAAAGCAAATTTAAAAAAAAAAACTAGATCTAACAATAGATATTTATAGTTGCACAATCATTAATTAACAAAAGAAAAAAATCAGATAAACTATTTTGAACGGATGATACTGTTTAAAAAGTAACGGAAATAGGAAATTTTATTTCAAATATATAAAAAAAAATATTGACTACCTGATAAAAATTCGACTTTACAGCTGGAGGATCAACGATCGAAGATTCCATTCCTTTATTTTTCAGAATGGTTCAGATCCAGTCAACCGATCTCCATCTTTCAATTCTCCAATTATAAATATATTCATACGTTACTTATTGCGAGTATTGGTTGATGGTTATATACCGTGTAACTTATTAGTATCGATAAAAATTGGAATTAAATAATGGTAACTATTAATTAACTACGAAGCAGCATTTACAATAAAGAAGCAGGTTTTGAATCAAATAACAAAAAACTAATTTTCTTTACTAAAATAATTTTTAAATATTAGACAAAAACTGGACTAACGGAATAGAAACTCAAATTAGAAGAATAACATATATAAATATGTTCTCCAAAATATTTTATCATTTACCTTCTCTGCCAATGCAAATGCAAAAATATTTCAGAGAGTATTTTGTGAAGCTGAGAGTGTATGGAATGTAAATGGACCAAGTTCAATGATTCACAGCGTAAATTAGGAGATTGTTTATTAAAGTAGGTACGGAATATTTATAAGTATGAATACAAATTACCAATGTACTAAATGAATACGTCAAAAAATAAATAATGCTTTTTTAATCGAGGATTTGAATGAATAAAGCCATAGGTTGAAAGGTAAAACCAAAAAAGAGAATAAAAAACTGGTTGACTGGAATAAGAGAAAAAATATTAGAGAGAGAATAAAAAAAAATATGCCAAGAGTTATGTATCTGTATAAAGGAAAGGTGGAATATAAACTCGAAAAGGAAATTATTAGTAATTTTACTTTCTCAACTCATAAGAGAAGTGAGATACTGTATAGAAAAGCGAGATACTGTATAGAAAAGCAGTGATTTCAAGAACTAAATGAACTTTGGATATTAAATTAAATAGAATAAAAAGACTGAAACATAAATATAGTTTTTAGACTACATTTGAAATTTTGTCTCTCCAATTTTTATAACCTTTACTGAACCGAAAAGCGGCACTTTTTTCGTTTAATAAATCTTTCGAGTTATTTTGATGAAAACTCTTTCTCATTAATCATTCTGCCTCGAAATATCTATTTAAAATATGCAACTTTCCGAATTCTTCCCGAGAAAAAAGAAAAAAACATATATATTTTGAGTATTTTTTCATTAAGAATAAATAGGATGTTGTCGAAAATTGTTTTGTTTAATCTGACTTTTTTTAGAAAATCCACTTTTCCTGTAATTACAGACGTAAGTAAATAAAATTTGATGCTTCGATTACTATTAATGGGGAAAAAATAGCCTATTATAGTTAGTTAATACGAATAAAATGATAAACTAATTCTTGCTTATATTAATGAATGCACTGATTAAAAATAATCATTTAGTTTTACTATCTATCGCTTTTATAAGCGCACTATTTACGGGAAACGATGGGTTGATCAGGCGCCGTTATGCATGGAAAGTCGAGCTAGAATTATCTAAAATCGAAATTATATATGGGAAATCCAAAGGAATCGTGTGGAAATTCGACTATTTTCATTCATATTTTTACAAAAATGAATTTATTTTTGCGGTTTGCAAAAAAGCATCTGGAGAATCAAACGCTACACAGCAGTAAAATTTTAGGAAATCAAGCTATAATATACAATTAATTAGGATTATGTAGGTACTTCAAAATTAATTGATATAGTCCCTATACTAATTAATTTTGAAGTGCTGGAATTAAAAAAATAGATATTTTTGAAACAATTTCTTGCCCATAAAGATATTACGCTATATATGAGGGATTTTTCTTAAAGAATAGTTATATTATTAATTATTAGTGTTAAAAACCTTGTTTACAGACAAATTAACAACTTTAAATAGAAAAAATATTTTCTACCGATATTTTTATAATGTCGCATTATGGATTATTTGGATGTTTTATCGTGTCAAAACACATATAACCTTTCATTTAAAAATAAAGTTAGCATAGGATTCATAATATATAGCTAGCCGAATTCGCTAATAAACAGATTGGTGGTGTATTGACCAAACGTGTTTAATTAAACGAAATTTGATTTCGAAAGCTAAATCGCATCGAATGTCAATAAGTCGGTTTACAGGTGTAAAAAAAGAAAAAGAAACTCTGCTTTCCTACGATAAACATTTCGATTTAATAACATAAAATCTTTTATATTTTCGACTGGTCGATGTTTATAACCCATTGGGAGATTTTTTCCATCGAAAAATAAAAAGCAGAAATTTGTGTTAAAAAATGTCATTTAATCGAAAATCAACTTATATTTTCGGAAAGATTTTAGAAGATTCGATGTTTATATACAATCCATAAATCTGGAATGTAGGACCTTTGTTGTTTAAAATATATTGAAAGGATCATCAATTGAAAAATAACTGCTGACAGAAAAAAAGTTTCTAGAGACTGAATGAAGTTTTTATATGACCAGGCAAAGCCATATAAATATTCTAGTTAGATGTAGAGAAAGAGAAAAATTTCTATCCGAGATGACATAAATTATTACTCTTGTATAAAAAAAGTAGTGACAAATATTACAGTATGTAAATAAATATTCAAAATGTTCTTAAACATAAAAATTTATGAAAATGGCATCACCATACTTACTTCAAACGTAAGTACTTCGGTTATAATTACATGGTTCATTTTTATGTATTCGATGCATCTGGTAAACTTCAAAAGAACGATGTCTTAAGTAAGTAAACAAAGTAAAATTTTCCAGTACTAAACAATTTGCTTTATTTCAAGCAGCTTTTAAACTATAAAATGTATAAATATGTGACATATCTTTGAATTGCAGTCAAAGATATCAAACTGATCTCGATTCGATATAAATCACATTCTTTTTATCTGGCATTGGCTAATGTTTTCCAAATGTTAGACATCGATCGATTGGGTTTGACTGAAAAGATCAAAAACAGCGTGTTATCTCACGCTAGATTCGAACGGATAAGACGAATCTAACTACCGTCGAAAACGGAGGACTCAGATTTCAGGTAAAAAAGTTTCGAAAAACACAGCTTAGTTTATCAAGAAATACTCAGAACTGATACAGATGACATTAAAAAGCAAAGTTGCCCTTATTTACAAGAGCGCTTATTCTTCAAAAATAATCCGAGAAAAATTTCAAAACTACAGATATACAGGGTGGAGAAAAACTTGGTGGTAAAATTTTCTGTACCGATAGGTGGCCTCGAAACCAGTCGAAAATGTCTAACCAACATATGGTCTAAATGGCACCGTTTTCGAATTATAACCCTTTAAAGCTAACCAATCACCATCGAGTACACAAAGCGTTACGGGCGTCGCTCGCCTTCTTACTAATCCGGTAGTAAGTAGGAGAGTGACGCAATGTGACGCCTTGTGTACTCGATGGTGACTGGCTAGTTTTAAAGGGTTATAATTCGAAAACGGTGTCATTTAGACCATATGTTGGTTAGACATTTTCGACTGGTTTCGAGGCCACCTATCGGTACACAAAACTTTATCACCAAGTTTTTCTCCACCCTATATATTTTCTAGTGGACTCGACGACGATTCCATTAAGATTCCCAGTTTTTGTTTTTGGTTTTCATTTAAACTGGATTAGCCTTTTTGGGGGATTGATGTTTTTACCTTGACTGTTACGCGGATTAAACATCTAAATTGTATGGTAAAGGTACAATAGTGTTCTGAAAATTTGGAAGTTCCTTTGGAGAATTTATGTAGTGTGAACGAATTCAGGCGTTAAACTTGTTCAAATTGATTTTATCGAATACTCAAGCTAGGTTAAGGATTAATGAAATTCATTCTCATTTAAATGAATAAATCTATTTAAATAAATTTAAATTGCAAAGAAATAACGCGCTTTTAATTTTACAAATGTATAGTTGCCATCACATTTATTTAATTCTTATTTTTTTTTTCTTGGGTATAAAAAGAAATTGCTGCTATTTTTGATGGGAAAATAGATGATTACTTGTTTCTTTATCTATAAATGTCAGAATGCCTCCATAGAATTTCCTTTCATTCTTCAGACTCGACAGTGCTGGCAGTTTTTATCGCTATAAAAAACAATACAGTTAAGCCACGGTTGAGAAGGTGAAACTACCGAGACTATTATTTCGATTTTAATATTAGCATCAGCCTCATTGGCTGAATGATCATTTAACCTAGGGCTATGGAGAATATAGGCAAAATTTCAATGGTTTGGCTAACTGTAATGAGTGAGCGATATTGCGCATTAGGCTATGTATTGCACAGTTTTAGAGCGTTTCTCCATTATTAGAAATTAGAATAGTGGTTCCCAAAACATGCCGCGTCAGCGCTTCATTTGCTTTATTTTTGCTTTTCATAATGCGTGTCTGTTATATGGGATGCGTCTTGTTATTATTTATCGATAAAAGATGAACACCTTATTTTTCTTTTTTTTACTGATAAAGGGGGTACGCGATTAAAAACGTTTGTGGATCACCACTAACTTAGAGGAGATATATAGAATTCACTCACATATTATAAAAGTTTCATTTTCTTTGTAAGAATTACAAAAGGATTTATAACCAGTATTTAGAGACAAGACATTTATCATTTGTTCCAAATACATCTTAACATCTTGTAATTAATTTTCCCAAATTTTTGAATTTATAACAAGCACGAAAAAATTGTATCGATTTTTTCGTGTTGGTTATAAATTCAAAAAAAAAAATTTAAGACGATTTTAAAATTTTTAAAACGTTATTTTAATGGTTAAAATTATTATTTTTATAAAATCTCTATAGTTTATTATCAAATGGAATCAAAATTTCTTAACTAGGAGTGGTGTTATAATATATATATGACCCAGCGCGACGATAATGAATAAATTTTCTTTAAGCAGAAAGTAATTTTATATAAATATATTTAAATATTTGTTCAAACAGCTAACAAACGATAGTTAATTAAGCGTAGTGAATTTCGATAAAAATAAAACAACCATAAATTTAAGCAGCAAAATTAAATTGTTAAAAGATTATTCGGTGTGTTAATGCGGATAAAGTAATCTTAATGTCGCATTCTGATAACTGTGCAATAATAATAATAACTGCCAACAACGGTTTTTCTCACTAAAATAACTTATTTTGCCCGAATCAGTCTTTGGCCTATAACCAAGCAAATTGTTTTTCTTTCAGAACTTTTCTGTTTCGGCCACTGTCTTGACATAAAAATAAGAAATTACGCAGAAACGCAAAACTGATGTAGTGAGTGGTTAAGTGTTTTTCGAGTATGGCTGTAGCACTGGTAAACGGCCATTATAATATCGAATATATTCCGCTTATTCATTTAATGTTAAGGAGATACAATATTATTAGTATTAAAATAGCAAGAAAACGAGTGTTGTATCGCATCATTTTCTGTAATTTTCACATTTTCTTTTTATCTAAACACTCACTGACTGAAAAGAGATCATTTTAATTTTATGTGAAAAAGTTCAAAACTTATAAAATTAATAATATACTCTAAAATCTGCATTGGATTACAATCAAAATAATTGTATCGGCATCAATACGTTTATTAATGACGTTCAGAAAGAATCTTTAAAAGTTAAAATATTCGATTAAAAACTCTGTTTATAATAAGGTAAATTTTTTATTTTTTATTTTAAACAGAACACAAAGCTGCTACTGAAATGCTTTTCCACCACCAACGAATGCCATGGTAATGAAGTCAGAATTCGCCTTAATTTACATATTTTTCTTTCGATATCTTTTTATTGCGCCAATGTCTAGAATTTTATTTCCCCCCGGTTATCGGCGGAAGTCGTTGTTAAGGTACGTGACTCTGCACAATGTTATAAAACTTAATGATTTATACCTTATTATATTTACATTCAGAAAGAAAGAAAGAAAAATTAGAATCATAGTTAAAAGTTTTTTCCCCCATTTTAATAAATTTTCCATGAGAAAAAATTTTCGCATCTTGAACAGCGAATAGAATAACGAATCGAATGGCAAAATATGAATATAAAGATACCAACTTTACCATTATTACTTTTTAAATTGTAAAGAATAAGGAATAATTATATTCCTGCAAAAATATAGTTACATTTTAAATCAAGAGTATTAAATTTTATTCCGACTGCGTAATTTACTTTACACAACTAGGAAAGATTATCGTCACCAACAAAAGAATCGAAGACAGAAACTTTCATTTATAACAGTTAAGCCGTATCCAAAGGTAACAACTGACTTCTCCTTATAATACTTTAAAACTACTTTTTCTCACAGATTACCCTTTCATTATTAGAAATCTACCTATACATTAATAGAATGGAAAATTTCGAAAAAAAATAAAATCAATTTTTAATTAAAAAACTATGCGCTAAGATACAATCGAGCATCGCGGACTGAATTAAGAAAAGAGATTATCTGACACTTTTTTCCCATTTAAAAAATCTCCTGGAGTAATAAAAAAAAACACTAAATGTCCCCGGAAAAGCCATAATCCAGTGATACGAACTATAAGATCTCCACTAAGATGAAAGAAAATAAACTTGCTATAAACTGCGAAAAAAAAATCTATAAGGTTTAACGAAACAACCGCTTGTTAGCTAAAATTCCGAAATAAAGCCAGAAAATAAAAAAAAAAAAATTATTGTAGAATGTTATATTATTTTCAATCAGAAGTCATAATTAAAAGAATTCAGTTAGAAAGAAAATCGATATTAAGAACAGAACAATCTCACATTTTGTTTTTTTATCATTACTTCACTTCAAACTGTCCTGTAGATTATATTATACTGGTTCTATGTAGAAACACTTGTAGACATTCCGCCACTAACAGTAGGTAGAAAATCAATCGATAGCATTAGGCAGAAAACAACTATATAGCAACTAAAGGAACGTTTTCAGACCAACAGCGACTGGTTTACATCAGCTTTAACAGCAGATTTTAATGCAGAATAATCATTTTTAGATGCGGATAAATCTCATTTTGGACTCGAGCAGACTCGCCATGTGTCGTACAATGAAATAAAAAAAAATCTTTCGGATTGTCACGAAAAATCATAGAATGTTAATGAGATATGATTCCGGATTCCCCAGACGATAGCTAAAATCATCTTTCAGTGAAAAGTATTCACAGCGATTTGAAAAGAAATGATAAAAGAAGGAAAAAAAACTTCAGTTTTCATTAGTGTGAGTAAATAATGCGTTAGAAGTAGTTGGAAAAAACGAAAAGAAATTTTTCAGAATTTTCTTGTTTTAAAAAACTAAATTCAGACAACTGGAAAATCAACAGAATTTCCATTTTAGGAAAAAAATTTAAGTATTACTCCGAGAGAATAAGCTTTGTTAAATAAGAAATTCGCAATAACTATGCAGAGTACATTGTCAAACGGTATGGTTTTATGCCACTACAGACTGAAAATCTCTTCAATTATTGTTTGATAAAGTGAGTCAGAAATAGATCATCTCTTATAGAATAGCACAAATAATGCAAAATTCACTAAAAAAAGAAATAAATCTCAAAGATCGAGATAAACTGCGTCAATGCGGATGAATTTCTAAACAGTTTCAATTATTTATAAAGAACTGAAGGATGGTTACATAATTCCCATTTCTAAACATTCTAACAGAAACGATAGCCGAGTAATTTCATATCAGCAAAATTCAAAATATATTTGTTGATTTAATACAATAATATGGAATCATTTAGAACATGGAAATTTTGGCAAAGTAACGATAGACCATCTAACCACACCACAACGCCTACGCATTTTTGACAAATATTTTATTTGGTTGTCGTCACGTTTGTCACGGCGTAGGGTTTAAAAAAAATCACTCTCTCGGTGAAAACCCGGAAGATTTCCCAGCTCAGCATCATCATACAGTAGAGAACCAATCACTTTAACAATGATTAATCTTAAGGGGCAGTTGGCCTATTATGTTCTGATAATTTTATACTACGTTTCCTAACTGTTAAAATATGAATGTTTTAATCATGGTAATATAATTTCTATTAATATTTCGGGATAAAATATTATTAAATATCCTTTCAAATAACTGTAAGAAGCGAAAAAACCAATAAAATTAATTTTAGAAAATCTCGTTTTAGATGAACTGACCTAAACCACCTCGAGTGACTTACAACTGGAAAATTGGATTGTTTTACCTTGGAACAGATGGGATAATCTAGAAACAATCGACAGGAAAATAGGTGCGCAACTTCCTTTTTATTGGATAAATACTCCGATAGTGGAACAAATCTAGATATATCTTTCAAACGAAAAATATGGCAGAAATTCGGTTTAGAAAACATTATCATCAGTTTTTCTTACACCAAGTTGTTCATTAAGTTTCGTAATGATTAGTTATCGGTAATAAATATATATGATATATAAATAATAGAAATTTAACAATATTTTGTGATAAAAAACAGCTTAATGTCGTTTGTTCGCTTTTAACGAAGCGCGAAAATTTATTTAAATATCTCTTCGGTTAGACACTTGTCATTCGATATTATAAAAATTTATTCGCATTTTTGTGACCAATGTAACTGGTCACAAAAATCCAAATAAATTTTTATACAACAAAATCCTTGGAGTTATTGGCTAAATTTTTAAAATGCTTTATTGTATATAAAAAAATAATTCATACTTTCAAAAACTGCAGTAAAAAATTTAAAAAATATATTTATCAGATTTTTTTAGGAGTTACTTTTTACGCTTTTCTAATATTTATATGCGGAAATTCGACGCATCCTTCAGGCGTATGTAAAATGGCCAAATTTTTTACCATTTGATTGACAGATAATCCATTTTTTCCCTCCTTATCGATGAACATTTCCATTATTTAATTAAAGAGGAAAACTTTAAATTATTAAGACCCAAAGAAACACTTTAAAATTAAAGTGGCATCAACCACAATCTGATGGCCATTAATAACATTCAATGATAATTAATGGAGGCACTCCCTTATGGATTTATGGTCAATATGGGTTGGCCAATTTCTTCTTCTTATTATTATTTTCCTATATATTGCCAAGTTTCGACCACATTTATTCCGGTTTAGTCGATTTATTGTTCGGATCAGAGGGTTGGGCTAGATACAGCTTACGCCGTTAATCTGGATGATAAACGAGAAATTTTAAAGCGGCATTTCTGATGCTATCCGACCAAGATTTTATGTTTGTTTACCTATGGAATTATTACGAAAAGTAGACGACAAAATTGGTGGTTTAAAATTAAAGGCATTCTTTCGGTGTGCCTATTAAAAAATATGCGTACAAATACACAGATGGATAAACGACTGTAAAATGTACACCATATACCAAGACAAATGCAGTAAATGCATTGGCTGATAATTATGATCGATAACGTGTCTTGTATATCTAGTTTACTCTTCACTAGTTGATATTCTTGGTGCGACTGTGTTAAAATCTTACTGGCAAACTATTTTAGAACGAAAATAAACCGATTAAAGCCATCCATTTTATTAACCAAAAGTCAACATTTAAAGCTTTTAGAAGAAAATTTTCGTTCGAGTGTGAATAAAATACTCGTATCGAGATTTAATTGGATTTTTCTAATGATCTACGGTTATATTTAGAAAATAATTCTTGGTCGGGAATAAAGCCATATCGAGTGAATAGGCCAACAGAGAAGCCAATGATTTATAAAATTATCCGAATATCCCCAGCCAGAATAAACTCGATTACCTGTGGAAAAATGATGATCATTTTAAGTTGGAAAATTTCCCTTTGATTAGAAAATGAAATTGTTTATCTCAGCCGAAGAAAAATTCATTCGTTTCCATTTTAATTTTTAAAATTCGCTTTTGATAAACGCCCTAACAAAAAATGACAAAATCAATGGGATCTAAGTGCATACTTTTGTAAATGGATCTCGCGTCAAATACAATTTAAAACAGGCTGGCCAATTATTTCACATAGAGCAAAATTCTCTTTAAGTTAAGAAAACATTCGTATGTATACATAGTTAAAATATTTCGAAGCAAAATCAAATACCGAAAAATTCTAACAGACTTTCAATAAAAATTAAACAATTCAGGGGCATCGAAAGGAAAGAATTTTTGCTGTTCTCCGCCTTTCTATTTTAGCCATCACACAGAACAGAAATAGTTACTTATAATTAATAAACGGAAAAGAATAGTAGAAAACATATCGGAAGTCGAAATCCTCCAACAATATAAAGTTGAGCGAACTGACAGACTATCAAAGATTATATGGATGATGTGTCCGACTAAGGATAGGTATCAATAAACTGTTATTTGATACACGCGGTATTTTCCTGGAAACAGCTCTGGCCAGAATGCAGTTAAAAAAAAAAGACGAGAAAGACGTCGAACCGAAAGAAATAAATTTTCAATAAACAGGAAAGAAATTGGTCTTTTCGAAAGGGAAAATTTCTAAAGATTCCATCAAAATATAATTAGTCGATGGCGTACGATACAGTAGAATCGTTACTTTGTAGCCAACTAAAAATTTCTTGCTTTCCGAGCGCTTATATACCATGTCATCCGATGTTAGCGGTAATTGTATCTCGACTGTCACCACTCGTTGGCCCGTGTCATTTTCCACCCAAACCAATACTTCCATACGTTTACGTAAAATTTGCTTTAATAACAGAAATTTCGCCTAAATGCGCATCGACTTCCTGGGTGATTTAAACATATTTTAAAGCCATTATCTGTAACCGTTCCCCGAGACGCGTACCTTTAAAATATCTGTCATTGTTTATTATGTCGAAAACTGGCACCAGGGTGGCTCGGGCGGGTGAATTAACAATTATTAAAATTTTTGAAGATGCCGATCGAAGGTGGAAAGTATCCATGCCGTAAAAGATCCGATGGGAAATTCTCCAAAATGAATTTTACTGTAGATATCGTTGTTAATAAATTTCCTTTTTTCTCTGGTCGCATCACTCGGGTGCGCAAAATCTGGTAAGCCATTTATATATTACTCGAACCGAAACCAACCATTGTATCGAGTATAATTTAACGTGCTCAACCAATCGGCCCGCATTATTATTATTATTATTATTGGGGAAATTTATGGACAGGTCGGCTCTTATGTATAAAATAAATTTCTCCAAAGTTAATGTATAAAAACAATATAATCTATAGAAACGATAAATTTTGAAGACAGATGTCGAATCTAGTAGATAAATAGGGCTAACATTTTTCTGGCGCCCATACTCGGAATTTGATAAACGTCCGTTCGGACTGAACCCAACAGAATAACTTTACATGAAAAAAAAAACATAAAAAATGTTATTTTACGCTAAGGTATAAGGGAGATTGGCTTATTTATTCGAGGGTATACTCACCGAGATGAGATACGAGAGCGAATTAAATATTTACGAGACGCATTATCGAGTTCTTTTTCATTCACTTTACCATCGATAACTCTGGCCCAACCGTAACAAAAATAAAAACAAGCCAATGTTCTAACTTCTAATGTATTAAACACCCAAAATTAATCAACCATCGTTATCTCCCATGTTTTAGGATTAAAAAAAAAGAGGGCGAATAACAGACAGTAAACGAATGTTTCTTTCACTAGATTGAGACCGAGTCTTTTCTGTATAGGAGTTAGCCATATCGAAAGTCAATATTTGATCGAGAGGAAGATTACACCAACCGAGCCATAGGCCAGCCATTGATAAAATATATTAGTAGGCGGGTTTAATGTTCAATCGAAATATTAGTCGATTTCGCATCGGTATCGAAATTAATACAGCGTAATAAAAGATAAGGACCCAACTTATGGACTCTGGAGCCAAAGGCCTAAGAGAAACGAAAACGGAGAGAAAGAAAGGGGGAAAAAATGTTACTGATGTAACTAGAGCCAGATGCTACTAATTACACGCTAATTCTCTTTCGAATTAAAATATTATTAAACATTCTCCGGAACAACTCGTTCTGACAGGAAAACCAAAGCTTTATCCAGCCATATCACACTTCTCTTCGGTCTTTTCCCTATTATATTAATTCCGACCTTGTATCGAAAGGGATTACTCACACTCTACGCAATTCTGGTAAAATGAAAACTGTTTACATTATCTAGCCATACAATAACTGAGAATGTTTAAAAATTTAAAGAAAAAAGAAAGGTGTTGGACCGACCCAAGCTCGGATTATAGTAGAAAGGAAAATAAAGCTTGGCAAATTGGTCGGGCAGTATTAATGGTAGATGAGATAATATCGTTTCTTAAAAAATAACGATCAAAGTTATTTAAAATGAAGAAAATAGTTGAATAGGAATAAATAATATTCCCAATTAATAATTATATAATTGTAATGGGAAATGAAGTAGAAAAGAGGATCCGGGATAACCAGGCCGTGTCGATTATAGCTGGAGAGAGATAAACCTGGCGGCGATTTTCTCTACAAAAACACTCTTAAATAAATAACTACACGCTATTAAATAAAGTAGGAATAAAAAATCCTACAATTTTACACGGAGTATCTAAGGCGGTCGACGTTTTCCAAAAAGAAAATTATTGAAATCAGAGGAAAAGTATGTCGCCCATCTACCAGATAGCAACAAGTTGGCGGGCGCAGTTTATCCCACCCGCCCACACCTCGGATGGGTTGACCTCTATTTAACCCCTGCTAAAAATGATAAGAGGATAGCCGTGACTTACCTATTTTAACCTGGCAGACGAATCTTCAGTAAAGCCGAGCCAGCATCGCCGGATGCGCGGAAGTAGCCAGATACGCACAGATTTATCAGCTACTCCCGAAGAGGCGGCGGTGGCGCTGCCTGGTGACCAAATCCCGGGCCGGTTCCACTCGGTGGTGGGGGCGGGCTGACCATTTCATCCTCCTTTAATACCATTTACCCAGCGTACACTTTAAACTTCAGTGGCCATTATCTTAGTTAATTAAAGAGAAAAAAACCGCTTAACCAATTTATTGGCTAATTATCGCTCTCCTTAAATTACGGCCCAGGGAAAAACCTAGCTCTTTTTTTATATTGGCTGGTTTCTCCGGGGATGTCGAACCAAAGAAGTATTTCTATCCCCCCAAACGCTCTCACCTATCTGTTCGGACTTCTTTCCACCGCGCTTGTCATTGGAGTCACGTAACGCGCCGGTCCCGTACCAATTTATTTCCAGCCTTAACGTTGACGCCCGGTTTGAAACCGCGCCACCATCGTCGGCTTTCCGGTAGAAACCAGAATTTCTAAGGAAGAGAAACCTTTACAGGGACGAGAGTTCCTAATTAGCTATATCCAACCACTCTAGGGAGTATGTCGTCTCATTAGTTTAAAACGGATTCTGGGAGTAAGGTAAAAAAACATGAAAAAAAAAATATTCGTGCCTACCAAAATCGATGTTGTTTCCTGGAGAAAAGGCTACACTTAATACCATTATAGGTTACGATAGCGCCATAAAAACACGGTACGATTAACCAGTCTTTTCTCCGATGCAAATTAGAGAATATAAAATTAATGAATGCTTGTAAAATGTTTACTTTTATATTCCAAAAACAGTAATAATCGATGAAGTAGGGTAAACTATAAAAGAAGTGCCAAAGTTTTAATTAAGATTTTTAACTGGAAACGATTTTATCCAACTTAATATTAGATAAACAAATTATGTATTTTATTAACTTACCTGTTTTTTTTTGCATTATTTTTTCTTTTATAGAGTAAAAGGATTTTTATCTGTAGAAGCGCCGCTGATAAAAGTCTCCGGAGAGAAAATGGTCGATGAAGATTTTTAAATGTTAATTAAGGCGTCTCTATTACCAGTATATCGAAAAAAACTTTGTATCGGGATAATGTTACACCGGTTCTATTAATTAAAAAGACAGCCAACTGTTAGAGAAATGCGTTTTTTTTAATATTTTAAGAGTGCAAAAAAGATTATAGAATATATTAATAAATTCGGATAAATTTATTACCATATATTAATGATTTACATAATATATTAATTTTTATTTGGCAGGCACGGTGCCGATACAACGACCGCGCTCCGTAGTTATTCTTAAAGATAATTCGATAAGTTTAAATCTATCTTCGGTAGTTACTTGTCTTATTTTTTATACGTAATAAACGTAATTCAAAAAAAGTTTCAAAAAAATAAGCAAAAACGCTTTAACATACTAAAGAAAGGTAAATAAAAATGTATAGATGAACTTCCAAGTATATGGTAATGTTTAAATTTCTGTAAAATATTAATTAGTTACTTTGGTTAAAAGATATCAGAAAACGTTTCCTATTTAGCGGGTGAACTCTGTAAAGATGTCTCTTTAAAAATTTAGAAAGCAAATAATTAGTAGAAATTTTGTAAAACTTACCAAGGCTTTTGGCCATCTCACCGTATAAAACATTACCGTTTAAATTCGATATAAAGTTCACATTACTTACCATTATAACGGGAGTTTAGTTATAAACAATAAACACGACTTTATCCTTTACCACTTTAGTTTTTATTTTATGATTAGGCAAATGCCGCTGTTTCCAACAAATACGACATTTTAGAGATACGAAAGACATTAAAATTATTTTGTTACATACTATTTAACTACGAAAACACGGAATAATGAAAAAAAAAAGTTTTCGATATTTTTTATAGATAAAATATTTTAGATGTTAAATTTTATAAGAGTTTAAATGTCGGATATTTTATTTATGAAAAATACATCGTAATTAAGTAAATATTTTATGAATAGAAAAAATAAATTTCGAATTTATACTTCAATATTTAAATGATTAAGATTTGTTACGGTTTATACGCCACTGGAAATATATGGATAAATTATTTTTAATGGATTTTTTTTTTTTTTGGCCAGAATCGAGTAAATTTTTGAAACAAGAAAAGCATTTTTTTTATTCCGAGTGTTTCGGTGATAACCGCACCCGAAAGAACAGATAAAAAAAAGGGAAATAATATCGATATATAAAAACTGCTCGGAATTCACAAATAAAAGTAAAGAAACTAGTACAAAAGATATTCCTTGGTAAAAATATATGAATGGAAAACATTCGGGTAAATTTAAATTTTAAAGCTGGTCAGTACGATAGCTTATACGAGAATACTGTCTATAAATTTAAATGTTTATATCAGTAATTCTCTCCAGGGTACCGAAATTTAATTAACTAGTTGATAACTAATTAAAATATATTAAATTATATTTAAATAACTGGTTATATTCAAAAATAAACATAAATGATTTAAGATTAATTGTTGCCAATGAAAGTTTATCATCTGAATGAATGGTTATATAGTATCTTTTTTTAATGAAATCAAATATTATATATAGTTTCTTATACCGAAAATTTGAAGATTTTAAAAGTGTATATTGTAAAAAATTTCGAGATATTTATTGAATATTATAAAATAAAATAAAAAACTCGAACGGAAAGCGGTAAAAGGTTATTCGGAATTGGAAAATTCCACCAACAGAAAAGACGGGTGAAATATATTAATGATTTTATTTGGCCAAGTAGAATGTTTTAAGGACTCTCTCTTATCCGGTCGGGCTTTAACCCACCACATTGGAGCTACCAACAGAAATAAAAACAGAAAAAGAATAAACCATTGGGAAAGAGAGCGCTCCAAAATGCTGTAAGACATATCGAATAGCCAGCTAATTAATTGGTCTGTTATCGATTTAACACCTATCAAAAAATTGAAGCGATTTGTTTCCAAAAACCGATACAGATTTTCTGTCTAAGTAGAAGCTAACTTTGATCTAATTTGTAGATCGTAAATGAAATAAATCATATATTTATTTATTTTGCCTGTGTTTTCGGACTAACCGTCCATTCGTTTATTGGCTAGGTCCAGTTTGGTAGGCACCGGTTAATAGGGAGTCTACTGTAATATTAATTGTAGAGAATTTTAATTTAGAAATGGTGGGTGGATTAAATAGCGCTGTAACTTGGAAAAATTTTGAAGAAAAATAAGACCACCAAAGTTATAATAGAAGAAAATAGTGATAAATGAAAAAATAAATAATATGTTGCTTGGATATATCTATGTTACCATTGCTCAAAATTCATCCATCATAGTTCATAATATGGTAGGTATGGGAGCGGCGTCTCTGATGATCGATGGTGGCAAATCTTGTGGAATTTTGACCTATGTCTTTTATTGTTGTTTTCTGGCGCTTAAGATTTTAAGATATTAAATTTTTATTGAAAAATTTTCTTTAAACATCTCTCTATCAAAATTCGACAGTCCGTGCCTCTTAAACTGAGAAAATTATTTTTCAATCATTGGTTTAAAAAGTATACAACATTAGCCAGTAGGAGAGAAGCGAAAAGTGTTTCTATATGAAAACATCGTTTTAAGGTTAATTTATTATGGAAAATCACGGATAACTCAAAAAAATTAGTAAATGGTAATAGAACACGTGTCAGCGGTTAATTAGTAAATCCATAAAACATTTCACCCATGGTAAAATATATAATATGGACGTCGTATCAAATATGCTAAATGACAAACGGCACCGCTCCCTTTAATTAAAATCGCTCTTCATTATATAATTGGATTTATCTTTATTCCTTAAAAGTCGCAACTTTACAAAGAGCGTGCGCCGCATACACCAGAACCTATACTCGGTTTAACGGATGTAGGCAAACGTTTCCTTGGCCATACAGACACGGTTACCATACTTTCGTTTTCAACCTGTTGCGCTACAGTCCCACTGGTCATCGATCATTTTGCGCCACTAAATTTGTTATACAGAAATATGTTAAGAATTTTAATTTTCTCGACACTTAATCCCACAGGCTGTGGCATAAATTGGTGAATCGGGGCTTTTATTCTTCCACAGATGTAAACGGATATGGAGAAAGCCTATTATATTTTAAAATTATAACTGGTTACCACGCTATACGACCAACTTATAAAATGCGCGTTGAATCGATACATAAATTGTAATATAAGTTATTATTCGGTTGTGAAATGGTAAAACTTCTAAAGTCCAATTAATAATACAAGATTGCGCTTGGGTCAGAAATATGAGAATAACCGTGATTAGTTTCTGCGGATCGTTTTTCAAAACTTCATTAGATTAGTTCATAGTGTATCGCGAATTGTGTTGACCACTGACTAGCGAATTATTTCCAAACCGTTCTGGTATCGAACTACTGACTTTTTCTTGTTGTCGACGATAGAACTTTTGTCAACTACTTCTCTTCCTCTTACAACGGTGGCGGCAATAAATTCCATTTTTTTCGATTTAGAACGCTTGTAAGAATCTCTTGAAATTCCATTGTGGCGTGTGGCGGCTGTTTTTCTTCTCGTTCTCCAGACTTCACTAATTTTAATGTTCTGGAGAAACAGTTCCTGTTTTACAAATTCTGAAAATCGCGCAAAAAACGTGTACAAATTTTTTGATAGTTTTCACCTCAAACACAGATATTACTGGAACTATATATCATTATTATCGATTAATTTGTATACTAACAATATTATTGTGTCGACACTTTACTTTCTCTCATACTTTTTAACGAAGCTTTCACCTATAGTTTCTATCCGATATAGATATACGATTGGATGTGAATAGCTTAATTATTTGTTGAGGGTATTTTATGCATTCGAAATAATTGGTGTGATCTCAAAAAATGAATCTAAAAATCCTGCGATTTAAGATAAAATTTTTAAAAATTATAACGATTTTAAGAATTTTCAATTAATTGATAGTTAAATTAATTTCTAATGAAATGGTGGATCTGATAGGTTATTTTTAAATTTAATTAAATCTATTTCTATTTATCCGGAAATTTTAATTTCTGTAAATTTCCGGATGAATAACTTCTCGTATTTGCCAAGTTATAAAACTAAAATTTTAATTAGTTTTAAAGGATTTGTCATTATGTTTATTTTTAAGCCATAAATATTTTAATTCAGAAATTTTATAAGTTATTTATTATTATTTTAATCATTTAAATTCAGTTTAATCGAACTTATTACGGAGTTAGCTTCTGGCCGATTTGACAGGTTGTTGTATTAATTAATGCAAACATTTTAATAATTGTTAAAAAAGTTTTTGCAAATTTCAATAACCTTTCAAAATTATTTCGAGTAACTGAATCAACATTTCAAAATGATAAAGAAATTTGCATAAATTCGAAAAAAAAACCATCTGGTAAGGTATACTAACATGGCAGAAAATAAGACTCAGATTTCAAAGAATAGTGAAAATATTCCTAAAATTATGGAAAATATTTCAAAAATAACAAAACGCATATATGATGAAATATAGACATATTTTTATTTACCATATATACTAGTTTCTTCAGTAGGTAGGTGCCCTTTTCCATAGAGGAAACAATATATTCACCGTTCGATCCGGTTTTGGGTTTTTCCTGGAAGTGGTTAATGTTTTGAAAGGCTTTGGCCTTTAATCCATTAGGAGCGATATTATCTTTTGGGAGGGGAGGCAATTCCTCGTCCAGTATGGTGAAATAGGCTTCGGCCCTGTATTCACTCGAGTCAGAGCTAGTTTCTGAGTAGAGAGAAGACATTCCCAATTGGTAGGAAAGCTCCCGAGAGAACATTTCATATAAAAAAAAAACAAAAATACTAGAGAGGTGCGCCTAAAAGTATACGACTCATTACCGATCTTCTAAGAGAAAATAATATTCACCTATAAATAAATACCTACCAGTATATTCTCCTCGGCTAAATCCTATAAAAGTGTTTGCTTTATTTAAAAATAGAAGAGGGAAGAGTGTATAAATTGATAAATATGAATCGGATGCTGGATGAAGAGTGACGCTGTTTTCGTACAAATAAAATATCTGCAAAAAAGCGTACGATGGACTGCCATTTACTCGAATAATTACGTTGTATAATCTTATAATTTCTACAGCCACCAGATGGGACGGGCAATTTCATTTTTTCAATTAATGAAATAACTTTGTTTTTCTTATCTATGAAATTTATTTTTCAATCGAATGCGGTGATTGGTGAAAAGTTTGTTTTTTTTGGTGAAATGTTTCTCTACTATCAATAATGTTTGTTTCAAATTTTCGAAATGTTTAATCATTACCTGGAAGTGTTGCCACCATGAAAATTTGATTAATTATCGAAAGATTTTCGTTAACCGAGGCCAAATCCTGTAGTTGCCACCCAACAGCCGTGGTTTAATCTATTATTTAGATAGTACATGGTTTGATTTTTTAAGCTCTTCTTTCTAATTTTAATTTAAATTTCATTTATTATTCAAAGAGCCTATTCATTTATTTATTTAAATGTAAAATTTCGTTTCTATATCTGGAAGATTTAGATTTTACAGCCAAAACTTTTATTAATAATGTTTACTGCTTGGTTTAAATTTATATATCCTGCCATTAAATTGACGAATGGCATTTTGAAAGTCATCTTTAGACTCGATAGCGTATAATACTTGTTTTATAAGTAGAATACCCCACATGTGGTTTTATCTCTTTTCATTCTTTTTCTCGATTTATACATAAACCGTTAAGAAATAAAAACGGAAGTTTTTCTCATTCTTTTCAAACATATTTGTCCATTATTGCGTCTTTTTCTACTTTGGTAGAAATTTTAATTGAATTAGTTATCGTATTTCTTCGCTTTAGTAGGCGAAATAGATTTTTTTTTATCTGTAAATACCAGAAACTGAACTCTTATTTTTTTAAACGAATAATTATATATAGCCGGGCATATATTTTATTTTTCTAGAAATTTTCAATGTTTTTAATTTATTTTTTATCATATTCTATGTGATAAAAGCGTAAACAAGTTTTATATCGGCTTTTGAGTATTTTCTTAGAGCAAATTTGTTTTCTATTGATTAATGAGTGGGAAAACATTTTTTCTGTAATATTCGTCTACCCGTCATCGAAACTTGACATTCTTAATTTGTCAATTTTTTTCGTTTTCTCTACCATACTTCTGACTGGTTAATACGGTACTCGTATTATTTCTTTCTCTTTTCCCCCTTCATTATCTTTTATTTCTTTTTAACTTCAATAAATATTATTACTATCTTCTGTTTTATTTTCATTCTATAATAGAATACTTAATGGTATTTTTTATTTTTCTGTTATCAGATATTTCTTAGCTGATCTACTTCTTTATGAAGATTTCCAACATTTAAATCCTTTTATAGTTTTCATAAATTTCTACCTTTTTTTATTTTACATATTTCTTGAAAGTTTTAAACTTAAGTTTTTAATTTGTTATTTTATATTTTTCTTTATATTGGCTCTAGATATTTTATATTCCTTTTCTTTTTGGCTAATTATATTTTATTTAATTAACAGATTATCTATAATGGGATTATCGTGATTATTTATAGCAACTAATCATATTTACTGCTAATTATTAAATAAGGCCAACAATAATAATTATATTTAACACAGTTAATAGAAAATTATTTAAGATTTGTGTTTACCTCCTAAATCAGCCATTGGCTGCTTTCGATATTTCCTTATACTGTATATCTTTGGTATTATTTATAGTAATACTTACTTTCTTCTAGTTGTT
>WUQG02437091.1:0-13880 GCA_011317285.2 Androctonus mauritanicus
TGTTATTTTTTTTTCATCAGGCATAATGATTTTAAATAGGTTTACTCCATTTCGGAATTTCAATTTATGTATTTTCTACTTTGCGAGTAGCAATTTAGCCAAAAATTTTAGAAACTAATCAGAGAAAATGCGTATATATCACCTTTATTCGGTGATGACAATATTTTCTCTGATAATCTAAAATCTTTGTTACCACTTCCCATGAACTGAACGCTGGATGGGACTGTGGGAGACAATTGAAAAACACATATTTAAAGAATAAAATTGATTAGTTAAGGAATAAGGATAACAACAGTGTGTGTAAAAACTTCCTGATGATTATGAAATTAAAATATAATCTTTTATTCTTTTATTATCTTGTCCTTCTGGGAAACATATAAGTTGATGTAAAAAAACACAAAAAGAGTGCTAGACAGAGTCGATCGTGTTGTTTGCAAAGTGGACTGGTCTCGGAATTTATATATTGAAATATGCCTAAATACTTATGATGTAACCAAAATTTTTCTTTTAAATAGGAGTAAGATATTAGGCTTACAATAAAATTATTTAAAATTACAATAAACTCAAGAATTTGTTTTTACAATTTATTGATGTATATGATGTTTTCAGTATGCTCTGAGATGCACATTATTTTTCGCTGAGGAAATCAATAAAGCAAAAAATGTCTTTCCAGTCTACACAACAGTTCTACAAAGTAGTGACATTTGTGTTTCTAGTGCGCATATCAGGGATGCATGAAGAAATTCAATGAATAACTGATCCTCAATCATCCATTGAAAAAGTTGAGTTAGTGAACTGTGTTGATTTAGAAAATTATGTGATCAAAATAGGAAATTCCTAAAACTTTTCGAAGGTTGAACAGTTGATCAAAATATAAAATCAGCATGTTGCGAAACATAAAATAGTTCTATTAGTTGATAAACAGGTTATCGAAGATTTAAACAGTATTTGAGTTTTTCGGTCTGTATGTACAACTATTGTTCCTTTTCTCATCTTAACACTAATAAAAAGAATTTTTGAAATGAATGAAAGTATCAATTTCTGAAGTTTTCTAATTTTTTAATTTAACTGTGTTAAACTTCATGATCACATCTTGTTGCCGTTTAACGTAAGCAGACTATTTGAAACTGTGTTGGACGAAACAAACATCTTGTAAGTTGTAGAAAAGATTATCTTGGAAAATTATATTATATAAACTACAGTAATAATTTACTGTCAGATTACTGACATAATAATTCATGTCTCCTAATATTGTCACCATTAACACTGTATGGAATGTATAGCATGCCATTTGCTTAATGATTTATCAGTAAAACAAAATATATTTTCTCGAAGCAAACCAACTGCGATATTTACCAAAATATAACAGATAAATAATAATAGTTTGAATGAATTTAAAGCATATTTTACATCTGTCCTCATCGTATGAATATTATATCAGGAAAGGAAACATTGCAGATAATTCTAGGTTTGCAGATGATCTCCATTTTTAAACTAATTTATATGATTAAGAAGCAATTTGGAATAAACTACTGTATTCGTCTACTTTCGTATACAGTTGTTAGCATTTCATCGATTATTCAATTCCAGGAAATTAGTCACTCTCATTTCTTTCGATTTTTCTCATAAATCTGAGCATATAGTCTTAATTATGATAATTTTTAGGCACCGATGGGTAGTTGGCTATCTGGTGCTTTATAACTTCCTGCTACTTCTTGGTTTAATTTATAATATGAAGTGCACTGTGTTTATTTTTTGTCAAATGAGTCGCTCAGAAGCCAATGCTGTTAAGTCCATTTTCTGATATCTTCTGATTTTGGTAAATTTTAATAGAATAAATAATATTCTTCTTAGTTATTAAAGGATTTACTCGTTGCTTCGTTTTTTCTAGGTCAGACAACCCCTTTTTTTATAGCTTCTGAATATGCTGTATAATATTAAAACATTAATTTTCTCAATTGTTGTGGCTTCTGAACGACTCAAATGCGTACGACCAAACTCAAAATTCGAAAATTTCAGTACCATCAACAAAAATATGCCTGGTATACAAATAGGAATTCGAGATTATACACGTACCATTAGTCGTGTCTCACGTATTACCAGTGGTACGTGTACCACAGGTTGAAAACCTCTGCACTAAAGCACATAGAAAACAATTACCAATTTTTTTATCCCGTGATAATATGTAGAATTTTAGTTTGAGGTTTTAAATTCATAGGAAACTTTTTTTGGAAACATGATTCAGCTATGTTTCAATATATTTTTAGAAAACTACACAGGAGATTTTTTAATTTTTGCTTTTCTGGGAAAAAACACAATGTTTTTTTCCCAGAAAAGCAAAAATTGTTGCACAATTGTTTCAGCAACATTTGCAAAAAAATAACAATAAAACCTATACGAAGCATTTTTTTTAATAAAAATTCTATGAAGTCTTTTAAATAAGTATATTTAAAAAAAAAACTACAACATAATTACCGCCAACATTTTGCCAAATAAATTTAATTAGTTTGATAAAACGTTTAATTAATAAATTTAAACCAAATAACAATTTAATTCTCTCGGTACCCATTCAGGTAATAGAAAATTAAATCCAAAAATATGAAACTAATTATGCGACAACTGCAAATTTTTACGAAAACCTTTTGGTAACAATGGCGCGAAACAGCAGTAACAGCTGTACAAAGTTTTTAACGATTTTTATCTCGAACAAACACCTTTAGGAAATTAAACTTTAGCTACAATATTTTAAAATTCTATAGTACTTTAACCGCAGAAGCGATACGTCAGTCTGATATGCAGAATTCCTATCATTTGACCTTGCCAAACACAGGCTTGCTGTTTACAAACGTCTAATTTGTAAAAGGAAGTGATGCAAGGGCACGCAATAGGATGACGTCATCTATCCATCTAAATTATATTCTGAACGTAGGAATTCTAAAATAAAAAATTTCGTGAACTTTTCCTGCTTCTCTTTTTTTTTTACTTAAAAATTAAGGACGATTCGATGAATATAACTATCTGATTCAATACTGGTATAAAAATAAAAACCGCTGATACTACCATATTATTAAGGGAGGAGTTCCTATTAATCACGTGATAGGACCTACCCCACCACCTGGAGTCTCCAACGGACCCAGTCTGATAGCGTGAATGAAAGACCGTTGTAAACCCACATCAAAACAGTGTACAGTCCAGGACATGAATAAGGTTTAACCAAAAAAAAAAGAGATGAGTTGGACAGGTTTTGAGAGAGAAGATCAATGGAAACTTTGCTTTTTTCCTCTTCTATTCGAAATTAATAGTGATTTTTGTCTGTGAACTATGCCTTTTGTACTTTCTTCTTGTAGTATTTTCTAAATCTTGAAAGAAAATTTCGAAAATATATGAGCTGTTAACTTTTAAACTTTAACTGCGATCGTTGACCTCTCTAACGATGCTCATTAAATGATGATGATTTATAAATACTTTTTTTTATTACATTTTTAAAGAATATGAGGTTTATAATAAATTATGTTAACTGTAAATCTTTTTAACGTAATTATTTTTGAATCTGCGATAAGACTTTGTGAATTATCTTATCACTGGACATTTTCACAACCTTCCCTACCTCTGCTATGACGACAAATGCACAAAACAGATCATTCTTCTTGCGGTTTATATTAACGACCTACCACTCCTCTCAAACTTGGAACAACTCCCCGAACCGCTGGCCCATCTGCACTATGATAAGATTACGCAGGTTAAGTACGACAGATAAACCTTGTAAGGCAGAACAGATGGAAACCTCTCAAAAGTCAGTCTATAGCCACCGTCTGTTGATTCCCCTTTGTCCCACTTTTCATGTAGATCCGGGTGTGGTCACGTTACAGGATTATGCATAAACTGGAAGCAAAACTGCAGTTGTTGCGGTTCAGCAAATTCCGTCTCGTCCTTGTAGTTGTCCTTGAACCGGGATTTAATAGTCCAGTTTAATAAAATACTCTTCGATGCCCAATTTAAGCTTTTTGTGCAATTTAAGACATCCTTCCTTCCCCATCATCAATTTAAACTTGATATACTAGATAATGAAGTAGTGAACTATTTTATTACCCTTTTCCTCTTTCTGTAAGAGTTCAGAGGCTCCATATTAAAAATCTACCAGAGCCTGTCTTTTGTCTTGTCTACCTGGTACACACTACTCAGCCCTCCCATTTTATAATGGAAAGCACCCATTGCTACAGATACGAGAGTGTATCACGAAAATATTCTTTTGACATGCATGGAAAATCTGGCATTTCAAAAAACACCTTTACATCTCGACTTGGCCACATCTTCTACATTTATTATATAGAGACTGGGTTGAAAATTTGTCTTTTCATACTCCATCTGTCGCTTTGTCTGGCATATGTCACGCCGGATATCTCCTTTCGACTTGCAGAAAGGCGCATCACCAGCGAGTTTCGAATCCCATTTTAAAACAAGAACACAAAGCAATAACAGCATTCTTACGTCTCCCTGGACTACACTGCATCAGAGCATTAATTCTATTGATGTTTTTCTTCTGGTAGGACAAGAGCACTTTATACTAAATTAGAATATCCTCCCAAAGATAACCTCTCGAGGGACATTCCAAATTTATCTTTTAAGTTCTTAAGGTAGCCCGGGGTAACTAAAATAAAGTTAGCTTCGGTTGAGGGACGAAAAGATACTTTTTCTTCCTTTTCCTTGGAAGATTTTCAATTTTTATGCCTTGTAATTTCTAAATTAGAAAAGTTTCAAGTTTCGAAAAATGTGTGGCCATCCTGTTTCCTTAAAAATTCATAAAATAATTAATGCAGTATTCGATTAAAATAACAGAAGAGCCGCATTAAAACATTATAATTTTTTTATCATCATCAGAAACCTCATTTTTCTATAATAATAATTTTCCTTCGTTATGACACTTTTTTCGCAATTAAAAGGTAAGAAATATTGATAATATGAGAGATGAGTGATAAATTTATAAGTGAATTTTTGTTTGAGGTTCAAGAATCACTATCATTAATGATTTTTTGATTTAAACTATGATACTATAACGTGTTTTATAGGAAATAGGAATTTATCATTTTAATAGGAAAGGACGAAAGATGCTAATTTTTAACTTAAGATAATTTATTCAGGGCATTGTTATAGTTATAGTTGAAAATATAAAAGTTATTATTAAAGATATAACAGCATGAAAGCTAAATTTAACCATAAATTATATCAGAGAACAACATGTTTTAAGTCTGCTGTTTAAAAATGCCACGAAACTTACGACACTTGAGAATTTCAAAAGCTGCTAAAATTATAAAAAAAACTTTAAGAAAATGAAATATTTTTACTTTTTTTCTGTTATTCTTAAAATAAATTCAATCAAATCATCTAAAAATGTTTGACGAACTATTTTTTCCGAGATTCGAAAAATCGAAAAGGTTTGGAAAGCGGGAGCTTAGACCCTTATATTCACTCTTATTGTGTTCTTATATATTTTTCATTAATCTTAATTTTATCTGTCAAAACATGACAGCGTGACGTTCAGTATAAATGATGTGACTGGAATCGTACAGACACCTTTTATACAACTCACCTTCCCTGGAAGAAAAATAACAAATTATAGCAATAGTAATCACAAAAATTTGCTATTATCGATTTGTTCGACTTCATTTTTCACTATAAAAAGACATTAACCTAATTTCGGTCGTAGCAGTCGATATTTTACTTTATAAATCGATTAATTTGCATAGCTAATATGAAGTTTGGTCAAAAATTTCCATTAAAAGAATTTTCGTGATTATGGAGCAAAGCGATGAATTGAGGAATATCGCATTAATTGAGGTGCGCTGCAAGTGACATTATTTCGTGAAACTCAAAAAAAAAGAGCAACTCGCGCTTGTAAGTCATTTATATTGAGTATGAAACTCAAAAACTCGATACAGCATAAAATTTGCCATAGAAAATACACTTGAAGAAAGATTATAAACACAAACATAACAATTAACAGATGATTAAAGTTTCAACAATAGTTAACGTCGTCAGAAAAAAGAGAGCATTGTAGCTTCCAAGTAAAACTTTTTACAACTTTTGAGTTGCAGTGACACACCTCGGACCACACGCGGTGTCAAAACAGCAGGGTAGTTATCGCAGAAAATTCTGTAAGTGGGATCCTGACCCTCGATCACCTCTCTCGGTTCTCCCATATCCATTTATGGAGACTGGCCAATCTTTCCAGTGAAAATAAAACATATTATATATTAATGTATCAAACGTTACAGAGTTGAAAAAACAAGTCACAAATGTGTCGTCTTGGTAACGTGACGCCCCCCTTTCGAGTCAGTGACACTGCTAAAAAAAAAAAATACAAAACAAGGTAATAAAAAAATACTGTCATTTGTATTCCAATTTTACTACATCACGCATTGCACTGACATGTCATGATGTAAAGTATAACTCTCAGATGGTATTATCACCATTACATTACTTTCAGTGGCAAAATTTTCATCTCGTATAGTTTATCTTCAGGTTCCAGTTCTAACATTCTGATAAAGGTAAAGGAAAAAAACTATTCTGTAGCACGAATACAAACAAGAATTTTTTTTTATGTGGTAAGGCTGAGGGTTGAAAAATTATTCTTTCTTGACTAACTTCCCATTATTAGCCCGGTTTTCCCAGTTCTTAATGAGTTTTTATGAGGGATTAATGCAAAAATTGGACATAAAAATATTAGCTATAAAATATCAATTCTAAGCGGGACGTCTGCTTGACAGAATTATTAAATTCATCTTGGGTATTAAAACTGATAAAAATGAAAATTGATGTTCGTATGTACACGAGGTCATAAAATTTATGATTTCTTATACACGTCGGTTTACATGGTTTTTTTTTTATTGTTGCATATCGTGTGATGTATGAGATTAAGTAGGTCATAAACTCTCTTGCTAATCTTCTCTCCCAGTTTATATGTAGTAACATAAGTGAATAATTGATGAAAAGAATATTAACTTAATTTGGATATTTACTCAATAGTATAAATCCTGAGGAGGATTAAAATTAGATTTGCACATTTTTGTCGTAAAAGTGTTAAATCTCCGAAAATAATTCTTGTACAAAAACTCCTTAAAGTTGTTAGGAGAGTCCTCGAAGTCCCATATGCCAATTTTTAGAATGTTTTCCTGTTATAATTTGCTCAGGATATTTTTTATGCCTTTCAGTATGGATTACTTATAGTTGAAAGAGCCCACTTGTCTCTATTGTACTAGCTGTAAAAACATATGGCTACGTTCACCATAGATATAGGCGGGAGTCACAGATGCCAACTTTTAACGCTATTATAACAACAATGAATCCTTTCTGCTTTACTAATTTTTCACCATTTTACAAAGGTAAAACTCTAATACTATACTGTATATTAATAAAAGATGAATTTCTTCCTAATATATTAATTAATCGAATGCAAAAACACTAAACTTCACGTTTTCCAAATCCATAAACTAATATGTTACTGTAGTAACATTTTTGCTAAAGATTCTTTAGAGATTTCGGAACCGATTCATTTTATACGGATAAAAGACCTAATTTCTATTGTGCTAACAGTAAAAACATATGGCTAAGTTAACCATTGAGTTACGTAAGGACTGCAGATGCCAATTTTTAATGGTATTGCAGCAACAATGAATTCTGCTTCTCTTATTTTTAGCTTTTCAGTGACCAACTTTTGAGCAGATGACTTAATGTTACCCTTCTTTCATCCATTAAAGACAAAAGGAAGAATTCAAACTTCTATACATCTCTCTTCCTTTTTTTCCTAAATATTATTATGGTAGCAATATGCTCACCTTCTCCCTAATTATACCATTTTTTTAGTTTTAAAATTTGCACATGGTTGCTTGCGAATGTTATAATGTGCATCATGCAGAAAGCTTCTTTTTTTATTATTTCCTTCAGACAACTTTCATTTAATTCTGCATTAGAAGGGGGAAACGTTCATTGTCTGCATAGTTTTTTTTTGAATAACCGGAAAGAGTTGTGCATGTCGTACCTCTCTCTCTCTCCTTCTGGGAGAATGTTGACGAACTGGGTTATGTCGAGATCAGTTCATGTGAAAGATAAAGGATCACGCTAACCTGGAATGCATTTCCTGATCCTGGATTTTTATAGGTAGTTGCCTAGACTTCCCCCTCTCAAAATCTTTTTTAAAAGCAGAACTTTTCGAAAAGCGAAGTCGGCTATTTTATAGAATAAAAAAAAAACAGCTATTAAGCAAAAAAAAAATGTCCGAATGATACCATCTGTTTACTTCTCGTAATTCGTTTTTGCTCCGCCCAAAATGTCAAAAACTTCAGGTTCATGGGGAGTTTTAATATCTATGCTTTCATCATTGTCATCTTCGCCCAAATTTACCAAATTGCGTAGTTTGGAAGGAATATGATAGATAGAAAGCAAACTGAATGACGGACAAATGCCTGCCGCACTGGCAGGAAATTTTTAATTTTTGAACTATTGGTGCAAACTTTGACTTTAAAAATGCCATCTCAGATTAAAATTGTTTATAAATGTTTGAATATTCAGAATATTTATGCAAACTTGAGCTGGTTTTATATCTCAAATTTGCGAGTAAAAAAAATCATTCGTGTAAATTATCTATTAAAATATTTAAATTTGTTGTTATGATATTAAAACAACTTTTAAAATTGTTTTATATTAATAATTTTAGTCGCAAATATTCTGAAAAAATGAAAATTTGGTAGTTTCATTTATTTTTGAAGAAATTATTGCAAAAAATTTCAATAGGAAAATCGTTGGTAGCTACTCGTTAACTTCTTAAATTTTCCACTTTTCTCAAAATTTGCAACAAACTATTTTTATTTTTCTTTGCTTAAGCAATTTCAGTAGAACAAAATACAGTTTATCTAAAAAAAATAATAATAATTCTTTCTATATATGCAGTTTTATTTTTATATTTATCAAGGTTTCAGAAAAATATTAATACAGCCGTAGTTTTTGTTACGAAATGGTAATTACGACACAAAAATGGGAGGATACCAAGAATGCTAAATAATCAACGTTATTCTTCAGGTAATATCAGTAAATCTTCAGAGTTGCCGCATGAGATGGATAAAGGTTAGTTAATAAACAGCATTCCTTACTTCTTCACTAACAATAGATGAGTGAGAGAAAAAGGCAGAGCGGGATGTGTTTTTCCAAGAACTTCAACGTTCTACCCCCACAGCGGAGAAGGGGGGAAAAGGGCCTCAAGGTCACTTACTAACCCACGGGCAGCGGACATAGTACCCGGATGTTACTAGGTGAACACAAGAAAGATAGCAATCTGGGTATGTTCTGAGTACCCTTATACTTCAGGAATACGTCTAGTAAATGACTTACCTGCTTTGCAAAGTAAAAAAAATTGCTCGCGAGATATTATTACATAACATAAATTGCTTTAATATAATTAAAAAAGTGTAGTTTTATAATAATAAAATAGAATTATATCCTGGTAAATATCATAATATGCGTTTTATAAAAAATAAACCCGAAATTCCGAGTTTGGTATTTTTTTTTATTCATTTTTTGTTTCGTTTCTTATTTTGTACTTTACCACTTACAGGAATATACAGTGCTGCAGTTTACTGTTATAACAGATAACTTCATCTTACGCACATACGAAACACTTTGATACTGTTGCACGTACAAAATAAATACTGTAATATTTACTTTATTTTAAAGGAAAAGTGTATAAATTCCATAAATATTAAAAATAATTTTGAGGGTAAAAATCAAATTAAATATAAATTCTGAGA
Source organism: Androctonus mauritanicus (assembly GCA_011317285.2). Lineage (NCBI taxonomy): Eukaryota > Metazoa > Arthropoda > Arachnida > Scorpiones > Buthidae > Androctonus > Androctonus mauritanicus. Next base: position 9,798 of record WUQG02437091.1, read on the forward strand.
GAAATTTAGTTATGAAAATAAATAAATAAAATTTTTCATTTTTAAATTTATGAAGCAAGTTTTCCTGGTATTTTACTTTTTATCTTGGTAGATGATAAAATGCAGTAGCAGTAGTATTATTGTATAGTAGTATATAATATAAGTTTAGTTAGGTGGAAACTGCATTGTGCATTCCATCTGCCACACAGTCTTTGATGCTGCGTGCCAAGAGGAAAAAAAGGAGGAATAGAACTCGCAGTATCAAAATATAAGAAGGAATACCATGAATAAAAATAAGTTTTTTTTTTCTTTTCTTAAAATACATGTCTCGAAACGAACGTGACCTTCAATCCGAAGTTTCTGCTAAAATTTATCAATCGAATTATAACCATAGATTAAATTAATTTCGAAATCCTGTAGCTGTATAATCTAGATGCCTTAACGTGTTAACATCGCCAAAAATAAAAATAAAAAAAATATTTTACTGTTATTCTAAGGCAGTACTGTTATAGGCAAAACTGTTATATCATCGTTGCATATTAATATTTGTAAGAAAAGGTACAAAACACTTTCTACAACCTTGGAGAACTGGTTTATATTCATAACACGAAACGAAATTTATCATGGTAAAAGTGCGGCTTTAATAACTTAATGAATTTAGAATCGACCGCAATAACTTCATTGCCGAACTGACGTTTGTAAACCGGATTATCTTGATAATTTAATCTATTATATCAATTAATTATCCCATAAGTCTAAAAGCCTACCTTTTCCGCTTTCGGGAAATTTCCCCGTCTTTTATACCCAATTTGAATGACAATTTGCAAGAAAAATATCCTCCCGAGAGAAAATTCCCTAAAAGAAGTCCGATAGTCATCTACCAATCTTAGTAAATTTATAGAATTTTGGTTGTATTATCCCGTTCTTGTCATTGAAATAGCGTGAACTAAAGAAATATGTCGGTGTTGCGCCATCATAAAAAGGAATCTGGTGGAAGACCCATACCACCGGGCTGCTGATAGGAGTTGCCAGAATAATTTTCTTTTACTCGTTTCATTCCGATAGTGGAATATCGTACAGAACCATTTCAATTTCCGAAAAAAAATTGGATGTTTGACAAAATTTGGTCACATCAGTAGCCAGAGAAATAGCATTAATTTATGTCATACAGGTCGAATATTTTCAAGAATGGATTCGTTAAAACGCGCTAAAACAAACTTCTTATAAATCTACAGTATTGTGCTGATATCCTCGGAAGAACTGGTAAGCTATGTCCTTTTTTTAATGAATGCGATGCAAATACTTATTCCCAAAAGAAAATGGAAACAAGTTACTGAGCTGGAAAGTTACTTTCTTTCTATGAAGAATAAATACAGCATTTCTCTTTTCCAGAGGCGAGAAGAAGCGATTCTTCTGGCAACAGAAAAACAAGTCATTTTAAATTGAAAAACACTCTATTCCAAAGAAATAAACCGATTTTATAAAAGAGTAACTTGTTTACAGAAGGATTGCGGAAACAAAGTGTTCGATTCTCAAGGAAAAAAAAAATATGTCTGGAGAGTACTTATTTCTTCAGGTTATGAACAAAATTTACGAATAAAAATATATTTAAATCGCATAATTTTAAGCTACAACCGGTGCTACGGAAAAACAATCGAAAGGAGTTATATTCTACCTCCAACCATTCATCACTATCTAGTAAAATGCAATATCTTTCAACGTCTATATGTAAGGAAAGAATTCGTAAGACGATCGTAAAACTGGATATGATCTTCCTTTCTGTCAGAATGAAAGAAGAAACGACTAAGAGAAATAAAATCCCTAGCCAGAAAAAGAACAATATAAATTCACCGACTTAAGTCTTTTCCAGAATTTTTCTCCAGCCTATAGTCATCTGGCTGTAGACAATTAGTGTATAATTTTTTAAGCGTCTCCACTGCATTCCTAACCAGTACAGACCTACTCGATTTGTGCCAACAGCCTGCGCCACCGAAACCGTGGCACATTAGTCTCATTAAGCCAGCCTCCAGTAACCTAATATCGAAATGGCTAAAACTACAATCCGCAACTAGGAAACGCTTTCTAGTTTGAAGAAGTATAAATTAAAAGAGCTTAAAAAAAATAAAATTCGACAAATTAAAAACTTTAATTCTCGAGAGACTCGTTATTCTCGAGCGGTTTTTCTTCTCTCGGCGCGCAACGCATTTAAAAAGTCTGGCCACTAACCCATGGCGGGCGCAGCTCACGTGACTCGACCCCATAAGGCACACGCCCCCCTCCAATTTAGTCGCATATTCAGAAACTACGGCGGTAGGGGAGAAATCGCCAGTAAAACACATTTTCTATAACCCGTTATTAATCGATATCGCGGTGTCACGTGGCTAGCAAATTGCAGTTTTTAAAGCGGAGTTTCGGTATCAGATTAAGTAGAAACCTTATCTGATGTTTACTATTGAATGTCAAACGAGTCTGGTACATATACAAGTAGGTTAAGAGAGATCTTACTTCTCCATTGTAATAAAACACTCCATTAAATTATCTCGGTGAGAAATTATTTTTCCTTCCTACTTTTTTTTTTATAACGTTAATTCCGATTAATTTGTCGAAACACCTGCTGCGATTTTAGAGTGTATTGACTTCACGGTTGGCACGTCGCTGATGATTTCCTGGTAGTCATAAAGTTCCTCCCCTCCCCAGAATAACGATCAACGTCTCAATCGAAATTAAGACGTGAATACAGAAAAGAAAAATAAGAATTTATTTTTGTAACTGTCAACGGAATAATATTGACCTATTCTTTTTTTCTTTCTTTTTTTCCGATAGTTCTAGATGGTTGAAAAATAATTACACATAATTGCTTCGAGAGGCCAAATCGATTCCTTCGATTTATCTTTAAATAATTCGGTTAAGAAATTCAACAGAATTCTAGAAATTGTCATAATTCTAGAATTTGTAGATTTCTTGAAATTTAAGTTTATTCGAATTCGAATAAACGTCAATTTCAAGAAATCTACAGATTCTAGAACTGAATTGTAGATTTCTTGAAATCGATATTTTCGAATTCAAGAAAACTGAAATCGATTAATTTAAAATTGTAAATTGCGTGAAAAGCGTAACAATTTTTTTTTTTTGTTTTAAGTTTTAATTTTGTTAAAAAAAAAATTTTTTTTTTCGAAATTTTGATTAACTTAAAATATTTGAAAATGCAAAAATTTAGATTTTAACAATTTGATTAGAAGAACGGATTAATAATTTTCGATTAAATACGGTGTATTGGTAAAAACGCGTATGATAACTTAAATTTTGATGCACTAATTTCGTTATTAAACAAAATATTTGAATATATTAAGAAAGAAAGAGAGAACAGATGGTAAGCAAAATCGAAACACAATTACTTAGTTTAAAATAATTAATAAAGCAAAACTTCATTCCGACTTCTTTTTTAATGGCTCTAAATTGAAAGGACACTATACGAACTTCTTCTTCGCGCAGAAATCAATGAAGTAAAAGAAAATAAACTTGTATACAGTATTTGCAATTTCGCAAAATCAATAGATGGAAGCGCCACCCATCCGTCATCCTAAATTTCATTTCTAAGAGCCTATTTTTATGATTCGATCACGTGACTGTCCTCCGTAAAATCGTCGTCAGCGGCAATAAAACGCGGAAAAAATTCCGTGATTTCGTTTATTAAACTCCGGATTGAGGTTTGGCCGTAAAATTAATCCGAGTTATTCACCTTTCCAGCATCCTACTTTTTTTTTTTTTTTTTGTTTTTGATAGTCTATCCAAATTGCGACGTATCCGTTCGAGCGGAACAGCAAATAAAAACGCTGCGCGCGGACCACACAGCCTGTCGTTTCGATACGAAACAACTAGAATCGATCCGGGTTTCGCCGGACCAATTTTTTGTTTGTTTGTTTAATCGTCACCATTTGTTTAACTTTCATTTTATCAACTTGGAAAAATTGCGCCTTATCGTGACCATCCCGGATTTCTGTACCTTATCTTCCTTAACGGACACTCGCGACTGAACCCTGTACTCAACTTGCACATCGGAACGGAGCGTAGCTAAGTTTGGTCTGAGAGGATACTTTCCTTACC
>WUQG02437102.1:0-13879 GCA_011317285.2 Androctonus mauritanicus
CTCGCGTCGAATAGCTCTCTCGAATGGAATATGTTAATGTTTTATTTTATTTTTATTTTAAATAAATATATATTTTTACTTTATATATGTTTCCGAATCAGTTCTCCTATCCTGGATCCCTGCGCCACTTACTCACGTGTCTTATTATGAGTTTTCGGTCATTTCCTGACGATGTGTTGGAGAAACACGTAAAACTTCTCCTGTTGTCAGACTGACGAAATATCTACACACGTTGCGGGAGCCTTACATTTGTGCCATCATATAACTACATTAAAATAATATTGATACAGTATATAATGTTTAATGTTTAAATAAATATTTATAATTAATATTATTCTTTTACAGGATGTTAAGTAAATTAAAATCGATACATTTTGATTTTATTTAAATATTACTCTTAAATTTTTAAACCATTTTATAAAAAAAAAATTGGTTATATGTATTCATTTCCTTCAATTAACTGAGATTAAATATCATATCCAAAAATTTAGATCATTCCTTATTATCAAAGAAACGTCCCTATTAATTCTGAAGATATATTTTCTGTTTACAAGATGTTCGTCATTAGAAACAATTAAGACATCAATATCTCCGAAACTGCTTATAGTAGGTGAATGAAGTTATAGTCAATTGAAAGGATTTTAGATACATTTTAAAACAATATTTTTTATAATTATTCTTATTGTTTGTCAAAAATCAGATCATCTAAAAATATATCTCAAGAATAAAACAGCTTAGAACATTCAAATTTTAGAATCGTTCCTGTTAAGCTGTATACAGGTGCTAATTTTAAAGTCTCTGTGGTTGTCTTTTAACGACAAAATGAGGATGGTTGCAATTCAAAGGTTTAAAAAGCTTCTATACATTTAAACTCTTTTTCTTACATGATATACAAAGTACTCATTTATTTATTCATGTAGAAAGGTTTTACTATTGATAACTTTTGTTAAAATTTAAGATTTTACTATTGATAAGTCTTGTTGCAGCGAAACTTATCAATAGCAAAACCTTAAACGTTTTTCTTTAAATATAGAATGAAAGCGAAGAATCCAGAATTGATTTCCATTGATTTTTATACAGATACTGCTTACCATCGATATACATGCTCCTCGCTTAACGACGGAGTTCTGTTCTTACGACTTGATCGTAGAACGAATTGGCCGGTAAGCGAGTAACTTGTTCGTATATATTTATAACAAGTTACTCGCTTAAGTTCTTATGGATGTAAAGACATTTATATCTTAATTATGTACAAAGTATTTTTCATCGTCAGATTTTTTAGAACAATGAGTGCGGAGACTTACATATAATAGAAGTTGTAAATAATACCTATGGGTGTAAACCAAATATTCCGCTAAAAAAAGTTGTAAGCTCAGATTAAGTTCGAACAATCGTTAAATAGTAAGTTGTTAAGTGAAGAGTACCTGTACTTCTGTTCTTCCATCGATCTTATTAATTTTTGGGGGGACGACAGATTGAATGATTACAGATTACTCGATGTTCACTTCATTAAATGATAGCTAAACTTTTACTTTAAATAAAATAATATTGTAATTTGAAAAATAATCGTAATCATTATTAAAGTGTATATCTGAAGTTAATATTATTTATTTTATATATTCAAAAAATAATCCCCAAAATACTATAATTCCTAGAATAAATATTCAAATTAAAAGAACTTTTATATTATTTTAAAGAATGCATTCAATAATTAAAATAGTATTTTTAATATCTAAAGACATAACCTATTTTATAACCGGATTTAAAAATAAATAAAGTAAGAGAGATTATTTCGCGATCGATACGAATAATATACAGTTTATCCTTTGGAGATTTTATCTGCTTATTTTTTATGTGATTTTAAATTTGAAAATGATTATCTAACCTGTAAGAAAATATTATTTCTCTTATAATATTTAAATAGAGTAAGTTTTACTGTGAACTTTATGAGTGATTGATTTTTGGATAATATCATTTAAGAGATAATTTGGTGCTTCGTATCAATAAAAATTTATACGAAGGAACTATCTTGGAAACATATTTAAGCTATTGATTAATATATATATATATATTATAAAATAATTAAGTAAATGCTGGAGAAATAAAGAGATGTTTTAAATCTATTATTATTAAAAATAATAATGGTTTTATTAGTTTATATAATGGAAATTTATTAAAATTCATCTTGCCATTTTTCTCTGTCTTAGTCTCATAAAAAGTCATAAACTTTCAAAGTTTAATAGGCAATAGTTAGTTAGTTAATTTGCTTTATTCTGAAAAGCTTTCCTGTGACGTCATTTTTTAAGATTATTTTGTTTAAGAAGAAATATATAAAATATATCCATCTATTGATATTTAATTAAAGATGATACGAATACTGTATTGAGATTTTCAAGAGAGCAAATATAGATATATTTTACTGATATAGATATTTTTAACGAAAAATTTATTAAACTACATATAATATATAGTATAACTTCTTAATAAATATATATTTTTTCTAATAAAAATATTTAAAAAATAAAATTTCAAATAATAAATACAAATTTGAGTGTTTTGAAAAACATAATCCTCAGACATTAATAATAAAAATCAAATAGAAGCTTGAGAAAGTAAAAATGTATTCAATCTACTATTTATTTATGAAGAGAGATGTGAAAAACATTTTAGATAGTTCTTTTTATTCATAATTTATTGTTTTTAATATTCTAGAAGAAAGATTTGATTTAAAATACTATATTTAGAAATTTTCTATACGTTGTGAAGATGTTTTTTACCTTTCGTTTTAAATTATTTAAATTAATAAATATTTTATTGATTATTTTTTTATCATCAATCACCTAAAAATTTTTTCTAAAACTCGAAAAAATATATTTTGATTTTATATAATATTATATAATTTGGTGTGCTAATAAGTATTATATATTTATTTTTAATTATATAAAACATATTCAAATTTGTTTTACACGAATATATCGTTATTTTAAATTATTTTTATATTTATTTAGCAAAAAAGAAAACCGTCGACCTTGGTATCGCCCTGAAGATACAGCAGAAAAAAATCGCAAAGCCAGAAGTGCTTATGAAGCTCTTCTGACTGTCACGGCAAGAATACCTGATTCACCTGAATATAAAGAATTCTCCCATGCTGTAAAAAATATTGCCAAAGAAGAATTCGGATATAATTACGGAGATGAAGAAGAAGTATGTAGTTAGACATTAATTTATAAGAAATTAATATTAAGACTTATTGTATATCCATTGATAAAAAACATAAAACAGGAAATGCAGTTTATTTATCGGTACAGTACATCAGTAAGAAAAATCTCAATTCACTTTATTTGTATTATATCAATATTACAAGTAAATTCAAATAATTTACTGTATAACATAAAACTACATAAATATTCTTCATTCGCTATTTTTTAATGCAATAAATGTAGAAGGTAAGAAATTCTGAATAACCGAAAATAGTAAAATTACAAAAAAATATTCAGTTTTAAAATTTTTTATAATTATATCTAAAATCTTAAATAATAATATACTTTCAATATTTTATCTGTTAATATAAAAAGATAAAGCAAATGCATAGTACTTTATTTTGGTTTCTACTATTGGGAGAATATTTCAGTGCTTTGTTAATTAATTTACTTGAATAAATTCATTTTTAAAATTAATTTTAATTTTTTCTCTTTTATTATTGTCAGTATTGGTTGCTGATTTAATTGTTATTTTGAATTCTTTATGAATACTTTGAAAAACCTTAATTCATATACAAATTAAATTTTAAAAAAATACATAATCTTTCATATTTCTCGTTTAAACAATCTAGTAATTATCCAATGACCTGTTGACATAAATTATTCTATTTAATTTATAATAAGGAATACAAATATTATAGATATGATAAAGTAATATAGACTATTAAATGAATAATCTAAAATTTCTTAATTGAAAATATTAAATGTTCGTCCCTATACATAATTCTCCAACAGTTTTGTTGAATTTTATTTTTTAACAAGAAGTTTTTTTCTACAATTTAAAATATTTTTTTATTTTTAGTTAATTCTTCGGTATGAACATCAAGAGTATCGTTTTCATATTTGTTTTCCATTCTTTTTAATCATTTTTTTTATTTAAAGACGATCGGCTATATAATTCATTAGTAATTCTAAAAGTATCCTGACAAATTCAAATTACGCCAATTGCATTAACTTTTCAAAATTTATCTATACACTATCATTTTTTGGCTGTAAATCATCTTTCTCTCGATTCCAAGTAAGGAGTAAAATTTGAATTTTTTTTATCTATTTTATGTTCTGATAGAATTTTTAATTAAAATATATTTACTTCAATTTAATTATTTAAAATTCAAAGTATTATTAAATTTTTTATATATTTATTTGCCTTGTTAAATAATTACTGTCCTTTTTATTCATTTTCTTAATATAGTATTGAAAATTTTTAAAAAATTATCAAAAGTTCCTAAAATTAAATAAATATATGATTAAAATAACTAACAGATAATAAAAGTAGAATCATCCAAACAACCTGAATATATCTAAATGACACATATAGATAAATTTGGGATGATATTTAGTTACAAAATTTATCCACAAAGATTATTTTAGGAACTTAAATATACAATAGATTTTTGTAAAAGAATAATAATAAATATCATAACAGAAATAAATAAACACAACAAATATAAAAACATTCTGATAATTATCTTTACAGCTTTATATTTGCTATCATTGGCTAACTGTTGGATGTTGCCCAATATTTTGATTGTTTAATAGAAGAGCGTATTTCCATTCTGAAAAGTCTCTAATGAATTACTTTATCTTAAAGGAAAAATTAGCCATTAGTCTTTCCAGAAATAGGTCTTTATCCTAAATGAGATAGTTATTTATAATATGAAGTTCTAGGTTCTTTCTTATATGTAAGGGAAAAAAAACTATTTTTCCATGCTCTTTTTTTTTCCTCTATTTCATAAGATCTATTATAGAGAAGTGTATTTTTCTTCTATTTCATAAGATCTATTTATAGAGATGTGTATTTTTTTTAAATGTACTTATTCAGTTTTAGTTTCTACAATATTCTTCCTTTTTATAAAAGATTTTACTTGATAGAAATAATAATTTATTATAATAATATGTTTATAGCATAAGCTATTATTTTCTGAATGGTGTAAATGCATTTTACCAATAATATATATATTTTTTCTGTTTAAATTTTCAAACAGAAGTGAATTTTCTCAATTAATTGAAATCTTTCAGTTCTAGGAATTATCATTTCTGTCGTTTCAGTTTAAAAGTTCTCACAATCTTAAAAACTGTTTTCGTTAAGATATAATTCAAAGTTGATTTTCTACTTCAATTTATTTTAAGGTATTTAAAGTTCACGAAAGTTTGAATTACCACTTAAAGCTTAACATTTTTTTTAACTCTTTTAATTATCTTCTTGAATTGATATTGGATTTAGAGCTTAAATTGACAAAAGTTTCAAGTATTCGTTTTGCCATTCAAATCTAAAACTCTTTAAAAAGAAATGTTATACTTTGGAACAATAAGTTTAATGAAAATCTTATAATTTTTTAATGCATTTATATTAAATTAATATTCAAACAATAATCACAAAAATCTTCGATCCACAAAGTAAAGATCCATAAATAATTAAATAATTAAAAATAAAAATATATTTTTATAAAGAAGATTTGAATACTTAAATTTTAATTTTAATATATTTCTTTTAGAAAATTTGATACACTTTATTTATTTATGCGATCTACTTGTTTATATGAATAGAAGAAAAGAATAATTCTTACTCATTAAAAATTTTTAAGTCATAAATTATACAAAACAATTTCTTTTTATTCAGATCATATTAAAAATATTTTTTTCAGGTAAACACTTTCGTAACAGCTTTCCACGAAGCTGTAATTTTATATTCTTTGGCTTTGAATGAAACTTTAACCGAAGGATTTAGTATTAATAACGGTTCTATTATAACGCAGAAAATGTGGAACAGAACATTTGTAGGTAAGTTTCTTTGAAGTTCAGTTATTGGAAAAATTAGTTTATTTATAACCGAGGAAATTTATAACATAAATAATAAACACGATATAATCAGTAGCATACTGTAATTGAATTTTTCTATAAGTTATACATTACTTAAAACAGATATAATTATAGAAAGTTTACTGCAAAGTCCTATTGAAAACTATAAATAAATAAATATATTTAGAATTAAAAAATATTTGATTTTTTAGTGTTAATTTAAATCAGATAAAAAATAGATAATAATAATAATAGGTTTCCCGCATTAAAGAATATATATTTGAGTATTTACTTTAAAGTAATCTTCGCTACTGTTTAATTAGTTACAGATAACATCTTTAATTACTGAATCACTTTTAAAATGTTTGCTTGATTAAAATTTTATTCTGAAGGAAAATAGAAAGATTATTTTACAACTGAACCTTGTTGAAACTGTCTTGCAAAGCATGACCTTTTTTTGAAAATTTAAATTATTTGAAGTTTTTAAATCTTAATACAGATTGCAATAATTAAGAATCATAATTTTTATTTTGAAAAACTTTTATAAAATAAATAAATAAATTTATATAATCTATATATTTTTAACTATTAAATATATATATTTCTCATATTAATTGATTTATATATAGGATAAATCTCTTTGTAATAATTCCACAATAACGAAATTTCCAGAATAGTGAACAATTTTCATAAATTTTAACAATCATATTATAGAAATTACTTTATATTATAAACATGTCAAGTTCCCAATGTATTTTTGCACTTCTCCAAATTACATTTTGTGAATTTACTTTTATTAGCACTTTAAATACTTTATATTTCTATTTTCGTGATCGTTATAATGAACAGAAGAAGCAAAAATGACGATAATTTATATGAAAAGAAAAATTGATGATATATAATATAGATACTAGAAAGTAACCTAAAGAATATGGCATTGCTCCTTCAACATTATTCACAATTTTAAATGATTGAAAGAAATTTAAGACAAATTCTCTTCGGACCTCAAAGAACTTTCTTTAATTTTGTCTTAAATTTCTTTCACTTATTTAAAATTGATAAGCTTTGTCAAGACATTGATAAAGCTTGATAAATCATAGATAATTTATGACGCCATAATGATGGAACAACACGTGAAATCATGACGACCGTATCATCTTAACGACATGACGTCATCGTGGTACCTACGTTATTAAATTAGCATTAAAATTGAATATGTAAAACCAATGGACTCCAAATGCTAAATAAATGAAAAATAAATCACATCTTCGGAAAGTAGGCAAATTTTAGATCTTTCTAGAACTTCTTGTTATGGTTTGGAATAGAAAAAGTACTTACGCAAGTTAAAGTATAGAAAACATTGCTATAGGACCGAAGCGAAGTATCAAAAACAAATTTGAAAATATAATAATGCATTACGTTATGTCAATAATCGAAGTTTATTGACATAAAATAAATATGTATATCTACATATACAGATAATAAACATAATATTTAGAGGGATTAATCACAAAACGAATAATTTCTTAAATTTAACTGAGGAAATTAATTTAATAATATTTGAAAAAGTGTTATCTTTTTGATTTCTGATTGATATTCAGAAATCATTGTGCTTCAATTAAGGTAACGTAGCATCTTTTTATTAACACTTTATTTTTTCTAATATAGCATATTTTATTAGCGGTTTTAGGCTCCATTATATAACCAGAAAATTCTAGTGCAGTTTAATATTATCTTTGTTTGACTGTAATGAAAGCTTTAAAATACTTATTTATTACCGTATTTTGCTGCTTATAAATTTTTGTTATGAGTATAAATCTTTATAATTCGATATAAAATAAGCAATTCTGAAAAGAACTAATCTCTTACTTTTCAAATATATCTTTTATGTCAAAATGGTTAAAGATATGAGACTAAAATAATGTCATCGAAATCATTTTCAGGCATCACTAAAGATTATTTCGATGACATATATTTTATGAATATCATAAAAATCAAATAGTTCATACTTATTATAGAGAAACTTCAGAAGTATGAATATTCAGTTTTTAAATGGTTGAAAATAAAGGATTAATTGATATGTCATCGACATCTGACCTCTCTACCAAGTGTTATAAAAATTTAATAATTATTTCTTGTTATATTAAGAGAGTATGCAATACGCCTACCATTTAAATGATTAAAAATATTACATAGGATTAAATGATTCACCATCTAGTTAGGTAATAGAGGACATACACGTAAAATAGCGATCTTATAAGCCTTACTTTTCTTCGAAAAGTTAGCAAAAATTGAAAATAAATTATAGTTATTATCGCATAGTTTATGTTAATATATTAAGTCATCCCAAAAGTAATATCGTTTTTTATACTGTACTTGTTCAAACTGTCTCAGTTGTCTAATCATGAATTTTTAAAGCTTTCACATTGTTGGAAGAGTGTTATTGATTCAAATGAAAAATATATATTTGATTAAATTAACAAGTGATTTATCTTTTATATTCTTTTAAATCTTAATGTTATAAACGACATTATTTTTTGGGCTGACTCGATGCATTAAAAATGATATATGTAGTTTTTCTAGCAATATTAAATTTTTTATTCAGATAAAAATCTTATATTTAAATTTATTTATATTTAAAAAGATTAAACCATTGAAAACGATGTCAATGGTATATCAATTAATCTTTTATTTTTAAGCCATTTAAAAAATTGCGAATGTTAAAATTTCTGAAGTTTCCCTATGTTTACTATATAGTATTATTTTTTATTTAGTGAAACTTTTAGTTTTTTAGCAGATGAAGTTTAAAATGAATTTAGGTCTCATGGCATGACTTTCAATATAAAAAATCTTTCAAAATCTTCAATCTATAATTACAGAACACGTTTGAATATGCTATTTAATAACATTAGTATTAATAGTTAAAACTGTTGCTCTAAATCATCTCCCTTGCTTTCACCGAGATAGTGATTCTTAAACTTACTTGTGAATTTGTTTACAATTGATTCGAACTATATATATTAGTGTATATATGATAACCATTCTGAATTATACAATAACATTTTGCCTATATATTGTATACATTTTAAATTGTTAAATGAAATAATTATGCTGATATATCTGCACTTTTAATCAATCGTTCAATAAAAACATTACAGATTAGGTGCTTACATATGAAAAACAAAACAGTTGGTTTCATTGCTTAGCACATCGTTAACTTGTAATAAATTGTCATTACAGTAAAATTCCCTGTGGTGGGGGACAGAATATACTCACTGTCTGACCTCGCGTGACATAAAAAGTAAACTAAAGAGGTCTTTTTATAATAATTGGCGATTGCCTACATCCATCACTGAGGACTCACTCACGAGGGTCTATACGGAATCAGGCACCACTGAACAGTGATGCCCACCATCCCTAGGGACTGGTGCCCATGTCAGTCCCTAGAGACTATGGCCCTATATGAACACAGGATGTCTGGCGGGTCTGCCCGCCTGGCAGAATTTTTCGGACTACACGTCGCATTCGAGGGAAGTTCCGAAACATAACCCTCAGGGGAAGGAGGAAAGAGTTACTGTAAATTTTTATCTTTTTGCACTATATATGGCAGTGGTTTCCAAACTTTCTGTGTCTGCCTTTTTTCATAAAAATTTGGTACGTCCTCTTATTTTCATTAGTCTAATTTTATAAATACCTTCTACTTACAATTTAATACTACAAAACAATATACCATATTTTGTATAAATAAACTTCTTATACATAAAAATATATATATTTATTATGGTGTAATGATTTTTAATACGATTAAAAAATCTTAGAAATAAACAAAAAGTAGAATACATATTTAATAGAATATAATATAAAATGCAATGAGTGAGCTTGTTTTTCAGCACAAGTTATTTCAAATCGGGGTGTCATTGAAGATACGGTGATTCTTTTTCAATCACTAAATGAGATCTTGTTTTTTAAAATAGCTACAGCGAAAAGTTTGAAGATATATGGATATTTATACTATATTTATAATCCTGTTGCTGATTCATTTTTTTCCGACATCAATTTGAATTTATTTTTTGTTTATCTCAAAAATGATGTTTCTCTTAATTGTTGCGGATCTCTCTCCAATAGACTAGCGCATCCCATAGTTTGGAAAATACTGGTATACGGTAACGCTATTATTGTATTACTTGCAAAAGTTTTGGTATTGATATTAAGGCACGTCTTATCTTGTAAACTTACAATTATTGTAAAATTTTAACAAAAAATAAAAATAAAAATTGAACATTCATTGTATTACTTTGAAAAATTTAATCTAATTGAAAGCATCTTCTCTTTATTTGATCAAATAAGATTTTTATATCAAATTAAAAAATAATTTTATACTTTCTAATAAAATTGGAATGCTAAGTAATACTACGGATATTTTCTGGAGAATATCAATAAATAATGGATTAAAAATATTATCTAGATGTATTATTTCCAGAAATGATTATTCAATTTATACTATTCAATTTTCATCTTTTTAAAGTATCAAAGATATATAAAAAAACAAATTGCACAATTAGGTCATCAATTAGAAAAATTTGAAATTTATTAATAAATTTTCCATTTGCTAAAATTATTTCGTTTTTATATTTATTAAAAGGCAGGTGGAAATGCATTTTTTTCAATTAAAATGGATTCATTCTCTGATTATTATTTATAAAAAACAAAGGGATAAAATTTTAAAACTGAATTAAGCTGGACTAAATTCCGAAGCTCGGTTTAATATTTTTCTGCCAAACTATCGATTTTAAATAAAATTCTAAAATAAATTATATAAAAATTTCAATTTTTAATCTACTATAAAAACTAAAATATACTTTAAAATATTAGAAAAAAAAATTAAAATAAAATAAATTTTCTGAAAAATGTCCATTCCCAAAAATCTCGAAAATTCAATTTCACGGAACATTCAAATTTTCAGAAATAATTTCATATTATTCGGCTTATATGCCTGTTAATTTTTAAAAATTTTACACAATTATTTTATAAAATGGAAGCCATTTGAAATTTCCAAAGTTCTAATTTTTTGAAACTGTTGTGGGAACATTTACAATGTTACTACAAATGTTTGGTATTGGATTTAATATTTACTATCCGATTAAACTAAAAGAGACTTAAGAGAGATTCTCTCTAAGAAACTCATTGCAGCCGTGCTTAAAATATTGCGTATAATAAGAATATTTTGAATATATAAATTACTCATAATATTCTTATTATGAGTAATCATTATGAAAGACACAAAATGGCGGCTAATCAAATGTTAAAAGAATAAAGTAAGCGCGTTATATTATTTATAAATGGATAAATTTATTTTTATATTCATTTGATGCTCTGGGTATATGCTATGGAAATAATTATATTTATGTATAATGAAAAGAAGAAATAAACATTTTAAAATGTTCATTGAGCTTTTTAACTAGATGTCTTTTTAACATCAGCTATTTCTCTTTCCGTCATTTTGTTTCAAAATGGCTAAAATGAGAATATCTCGACATACTCAACGCGCATAGTTTAATTCAAATCAGATAAAAATTGCCAGAGATAATAAAATTTTATCAAAATTATATTTTGTTTAAACATAAACTAAAACAGTTGTTTTAGTTTATGTTTAAACTAAATATAATTTTGATCTATAGTAATTTTGTTTTTACTTGTTTTAAGCGCTTCTTTTTTCGAAAAGACGCGCTTAAAACAAGTAGAATAAATAAAATTTTTTATAAATTATTTAAAATATTAGGAATTATAAAATTGACGAAAATATTTATATTAAAATTATAAAATTCCATTTAATGATAAAACCCGATCAGAGATGGCGCGTGAATCAAATAAAAGCCTGGCAATGTTGTATAAATGCAAAATTCTATATCGTGTATGTTTGCCTTTCTTTTTCAACCAATAAAAAAAGTGCATTTTTATCGAATAGTCTTGTCAGCCAGGGAAGGACTGGAATAAATTTCTGTTTTCTATTTATTTAGACACCATAGTTTTGTATTTGTTCTTTTAAGAGACAAACTTTGTCAACAAAAGTTAATAACGTAACTTTATACCAAGGCTTTATACAACAAAAAACAAAAAATTATATTTACAATAAATACAATCAATAAAAATAAAAATTAGTTTAGTATTAAAATAAATGAAAAGAGAATCTCATTATAAATAAATGACTAGATTTTCAAAATTTTATTTTTTCTATACTATAACATCGCGACTTTCTATTAACTTCTACTAAAAGGTGGCCGGAAGGATGAAGCGTTATTTCCATCTTACTTGTTAGTCACCATTGGTTTAAATACTAAAAAATCATACCTAATTTTTGTCGATAGTCTCTCTGAATTTAAATTTACTTCATTAAAGTAGATTAACAAGTTTCTTAAGTTAAATTCGAAATTCGTATTAAACTTTAGTATAAATATTCATAAGCAATTATTTTTGTATTTAAAATTCTAAAATGTTGGAAATTTTAATTAGGATGATTAAAATTTATTATAAATTCCCATAATACTTTTTTATATTCTAAGCCCTATGCTATTTTTATATTCATTATTAATAAATTTTTAAATATTTTTTATAATCATATATTAGTCTGTTTCTAGTGATTGGCTAATTGATATTTGAAAATAAAACTAACTATAATAAAACTCTTTCTTTTTCTTCTACCAGATGGCGGTGTTGCATTTTCTTGATTTCGTCATCTTATTTCAAACCATCACCAATCGTCTATACCAAGTGGCCGATAACTATATTTTTATAAAGTTTCATTTGCCATCCAATACATCTTTCGTTTAATATTATTTTTTACTTGATAAATTATTTTGTAATTAGTAAAATCAACAATAATTGGCAAAAAAAGAGTTTATATTTATACAGATTAAACTAGAGAAATACATTACCGTATATTAAAAAATGACAGTAGGTAATTTTAGATGCTACTATCTTGATAATTATAATAAAGAAATCTGAATTCTCTAACACATTCAAATGAATTCTATCTAGCGAAATCTATATTAAAATTAAAATTTTATTTATATTTAATATAAACATAAATAAAATAAGATAATCTTATTATAATAAGTAAATGTCCCATATATATTATTTAATATTTGAACTTAAATTATCAATAAAGTACAATATTTCAGAAAAGTTGCGCTGCATTAATATTTGTTTAAAAATTTTAGACTTTTCTTAAATTCAGTACATATTTTAAAAATCTGCTTTTATCATCTACTACGAAAAACATCTAACTTGTGTAAAAACTACAGTGATGGCTAATGATTCATATACTGTATGAAATTCTGTTCAAATCATATACAGTATAGCCAGAGTTCGTCGTCATCATCAGCGGCAGCATTTCTTATTTCGTTCATTGCTAGATATATATGCCTCTTTTTTTTCTTTCCAGATGTGCCTTTCTTGCGCAATCGCCATCCATTGGGAGTCAATTGCTTTTCATATATCATCTCTCCATCGTTTGTATTGCCTGTCAGGATATTTTTTCCTTTTCCTCTGTCCTTTTTGTCCATCGGTTATTCATTTACAAAAAGAAGCGATAAGTTACCAGTTGGGCGCTATGTAGCCTGCCCAACTGGTAACTTATCGCTTCACGCTGGTAACAGTTAAGGCGGTTTCACATAGCCAGCGATTTGCGAGAAGCGAGAAGAAACTTGCAATTATCGTCGTTATTTTGTCACAGACGCTATCACAATGTTATCGCGCATGTTAGCGATATTCGCAGAATGGCTATAATTTGGCGAGAAACGACATTCTCGCATATATCCAAT
>WUQG02437113.1:0-13877 GCA_011317285.2 Androctonus mauritanicus
TGGAATTCTTATTGTCTCTTTTTCCTCTTCAGTAATATAATCAAAATCGGAATCTTCATTAGAACAGGTGACTACTTGGGAACTAGAACAACATTCTGACTGTGAGACATTTGATGATAGTGGACATCGATGTAAATCAAGAACTGTTTTAAATAAATATATCAAATAAACAACTTTTATTCAAAATTCAATTTTATTTTATTTTATATTAGACTATATATTAACTGTGCATTCTACAGGTGTATATTCTGATAATATATTTGATAAGTTTTGAAATAAAATTTTTGCCAGTTCTTTTTCATCAAGAATTGATTCAGATGCCAAATTTGGGAAACCTAAATCATTGAAGATAATGTTTAACTCCTTAAGTATATTAAAAACATTAACACCCCTTCCATTTGTATTTCCTCAAAAAAATTTCTGATAAAACTTTTATGAAATAATTTGATTTATTCCTTTTCAATTTTTTAAATTTGATTTATTGTAAAAAATTCATTGAAACCAAGTAATTCAGCATTGCTATACAAGCAGTGCCGACATAGCATTCGTGCTGACCATCTCATGCTGCGTTTTTCTCTTACGCGTCATGAATATATCCAAAATTTGATTGTTGATTAAGCATTTATATTTGAATTAAATCTCGTAATATTTGACTGATCAAACTATCTATCAAATACTACCTTTATTTATAAAATTTGGTTCCTTTTCATTTTTACATGGTTTGCAAGCATCCCTTGTTAGTGGCACTACTTTCATTTATCACATTATTTAGTTCACACCAGAATTTTTTTTTCATTTTCACTTGTACCATTTATAAGAGCATATTTAGCTATCAGAAATAGCCCTTGTAGTCCCAGCTTTAACCTTAACCATATTATTCTGCCATTCACATATTTATAGCCTAACATACACTTTTTCATTCTTTCATTTATCATACCAACACATTTCTTGCTTGGCCTTTTCCAAAATGTATTTTCACATTTTTATTCTTTATGTGATCAAATATACCTTTTTGATATATTTCATTCAAACAGTGCATATCTAGCTTATATTTGCACATTTTGTTCAAAGTTCTTATTCATTTGCTTTCAATTGTCTATTCACATTCCATATATCCAATCTTCTTTTATGTTTCTTATTCTCCTCCTCTATTCAATCCCATTGTAAAATGTTTGACAGTCCAGCTTTGACTATCAAAAATCATGATGATAATTTCATCATATTGGTAATCATCTAACAATGGTACAGTCTAGTGGATGGGCTGATATCTTGAAAGTGTCAGACATTTTGGACACCACAGTCAAGTTCTTAACTTCTGACCGTTATGGCAATGTAAACTACTAATAGCTTAGAGAAATCACTGGAGCACACCAGTTCCTTTGTCACATAAAGATGTGGATCCAAAAGAAGGCTTTTATTAAACATGTGTAATATTTAATTTGTTTTTGCAATTTTTATTTTTTGTTTAAACAGATGATTTTAAAAACTTAATTATATTTTAATATGGTCAAATTTTTAAGATAAATAGCAGGTGATCTTGAAATGATAAACAGCAAAAAATTCTTGAACTTTTAAAAACAACTGTTCTAAACAGTGACCATATTTGCAGTGGAATTTATATATTCTATCTCTAAAGCAAAGTTTTGTATTTTACACAGTATGTGAACATGATTTTTCTATTTCATATGATGGATGTGATGCCAGTTTCTATTATTTGTAAGAATCACATAGAATTTTTGCAAGTTCATTCTAAAAATTGAATATTTATTATAAATTTATAAATTATATTGTATTATTTTATGTAAGAAAAAATGATTTGGATGTTATAAAAAGTAATTTTCAGAATTCAATTCTTTATTGAGCATAATACTTCAGTTATAATTGATATTACAAGTGCAATATTTTCAAGGATGTTTCCTGATTCAGACATAGCAAAAAATGTTTTGATAGTTGATTCAAAAGATATCATTTACCTGTTTATTATATGGCAAGTAGTCTAATTTTTAAACTATATAATTATGTTATGGTGAAGCTCTTTGTTCTATATTTATGTCAGACATGCTATTAATAGTATCCATAAATGTTGCTAACAATACCATGAAAATTTTGGAATATCAGTTATATGACGATAGAGTCAATTTAACAATAAAACTCAATCTCCTTGTGTGGATACTATTAATCTTTTGAATTTTTTTAGGGTAAGGTACTATTGATACTTTATATTATAAGGTGCAGTCAATAAAAAATGAGCTAGAAACTATATCATGATAATGTTTAATTTTATTCAAAAGTATTGCCTGTGATAAGACACTTATCCTATTGTGATAGTAGGCTGACAATGCCTTTGTCATAGAAGTTTTTGAGTTGATTCTGAAACCACATTTGAACTCTCTCCTTCAGTTCATCATCCATCTTGAATCAGTATCTGTACAAAGATTTCTTGAATTTACCAAAGATGCGAAAGTCACAAGGTGGGTGACAAGTCAGGAAGGATGGCTGAGGACTTTCCATTCAATTTCTCCAAGAAATCTTTAATGGCATTTGCTGTATGGGGGTATGAATTATCATGGAGTAGGATAATGCTGCAAGAAAGGTGTTCAGGCCTTTTTGACTTGATTGTCCATCAAAAATAGAAACATTTCCTTGTAGCATTGCATATTCACCATGGCTCAACACTCCAAGAAATTGAGGAGAGTGATCCAGTTTGGTCAAAGAAGATCGCCATCACCTTCCCTGCATTACTATGCATGGCCATGGATTTTTGGGTGAGAATCCTGCATGTTTTCATTGTAGACTTTGGCATTTTAATTCTAGCTCAAAATAATGGCACCAAGTCTTGTCCCCAATGAAAATTTATGACAAGAAATCCTCCCCTTTGTCAGCATATTTCTGCAGAAATTGCAGAGAATATCACTATATGAAATATCTCTTGGAACAGTTCCAAATGATAAGGTACCTATTGTGTACACTATAGAATTTCAATCTTGTGTGATGATGGCATGAGCAGTTCCATGGCTCATGCAAACTTTTTTGGCAATTTGGTCTACCATAATCTGCTGATCTTCATGGATATACTCATCCACTTTTGTGACAATGGCATTTGTAACACACTTTGATGCTCCAGATCCCGTTTGCCACTGATGTGCATCCTCTGTGAAATCACTTGTGCCACTCCTTCACTCTTACAAGTGATATGTAATGTTCTCAACACATTTGTCATTCTTTTAATAGATTTCAGTATCTCTTGCATCTTCTGCCATCAAAAAATGCACCACAGTTGCTGTTCCTCCTTTCATGCATCAATTTGTCAATTCTCAAATGCAACAACTGCTTGGGACAGTTCATACGATGGTTTACCTCCTTTTGCAATTGCATGATGCAACATCTGCTCACATTAGTAGCACATACACAAGTGCATCATTTTCTTTACAGCTGTGATTGTTTTCCCTGACAACCAGTGTTATTGCCTGTTCTGAAGTTTTTCTACAATAGCCTTTGTCTTGTTTTTTATTGACCATTCCTAATAATAAGTATAATTTTGTAAGTTAAATAAAAAAAATAAATTATTGTATGTAGGTGGAATACATATTACCTCAAAATTTGTATTTTTAATTTGATTCTACTTTTGATTACAAAATATGTTAAATATAGTAAAGAAATAAATCTGGGACATTTATAAAGTTTTTATGTTCTGCATTTAAAATATGTAATTATTATTTAATATTATATTTCATATAATAAAATTATTAAAAACAAATTATTTGGTGTTTTCTTTACAGACTGAATTTGTTTCAACTAATTGATAGTCACGTCAATTAGTTAGGCAGTAGTGAGATTTTGTATTCTGGTGGTGATGTTTGGATTAGAGGGAGTACTGGATCATCAATGTCATCTAGAAAATCAGAGTTTGATCTGTACTTAGACACTTTCTTCTAAGTTTCTTTAAACTGAACTTTTCTAAGTCACCATCATTTTCAGTTTCATACTTAGCACATTACTGGGATTCTAATTTATTTGCTTACCTATATTATGCTGTAGAGATTCAAACTGTAATTCATTCTTCTTTCTTTCAAATATTATTTTTGATACTTCTCTTTTTCCAACAAATTCAATACTTAGATTTTGAAAACTATAAAAAAAATATATATTTGTAATTGTTTTAAAATAAACTTTTTAATCTGTTTCAGAAAATACTAATAAAATTTTAAAAATACCATAAATGAAATTGTTGCAAAATATATAAAAAACTATTTACAGAAATACAATTCTACTAATTGTAAAATACATAAAAAAAATACATTAAAATATATACATTTAATCTCCTATATATTTGAAGTCCACTTATACAAATTTAAATATATATAGTTAAATTTTATTTCCTTAAACTTTTTTGCATCAGAATTGTCAATATTTGGACCAGATCAAAGGAGTTAAGACATATGGATTTTATCTGTGAACCATAAAGTCAATAATTTATTTTAGGAGGAGTTATGTGGCCTTTTGTATGTTTTGGAAAATAAGATAATTGTTTTATTGATGTATATTCTCTCTAATTATACTGCTTAATTCTATTCTCGATTACTATATTTATCTTAAACTACTTAAAATATTACAAACTCAAACACTTTATGCAGCAGATTGCATAAAAATCTTTATTCAGAGTACTTTCGGTTAGTTTAATAACCATCTCAAATGAAAAAATAGTCTTGTATTTTTTCGTTGGAAATGGTTGTAACCGAAAGTAGTCTGAATAAAGATTTTTATGCAACCTACTGCATAAAGTGCTTGAGTTTATAATATTTTAAGTAATTACATTGCTTTTCTCTTTGTTTATTTATTATTATATTGGTTCAATTAAGAAGAAAATAAATATAAAAATCTTCAGGATGGAGGAGCAAAACGAGAGACAGGAATGACACAGAACAAGAAGTCAGAGTTTGAAGACAAAAGAACAAAAGACTATATAAGTTATATGGAGCAGGGAATGCATAGACTCCACAGTATTAGTATTCATCTGATCTCTGAAAGATATTTTATCAAATTTCTCTGGACAGGTCTTTCTCAGAAGTTATCAGAATTGGATCAAAGAATAGAAAGTTCTGGAGAATTTGGATTTAGCCTTTGAAGTACTTCTTTTGTAGACTCTTGCTGTTACTGTCCTCTTAAAAAGATATGCCATTCTATTCTCAGTTTTAAATCACTGTCACCCTGTCATTTTCATATGTCAATTGTAATTAGTGGCTATTTTGAATGTAAAACTTATAAATGAACTGTATATGAAGTTATTAAATTTAGTCTGTAGATATGTGCTTCAGAAACAAACTAACTGAGCTCTATGTAGATGTATCTTGCTTTAATCTGTTGTATGTGGAAAGAGTTAAAAAGAAAAAAAAATGAATATATTTACAAGCCAGTACTTGCATAATTATGCCTAATTAAGATGCAAAAAATAAAAATCGTCATATCATGCTTAATTTTCACCAAAATAATTTTGAAATTTTTACAATTTATGACTTTTGCTGTCATTCTTTGAATTTTAATTTTTTCACAACTTTTTGTGAAAAAATTAAAATTTTTTCACAACTTTCTGTTTATGAGAATGATGAAAATAAGATTTTTTTAATGAAATATTAGCCATCATATGAAATAATTGTTATTTTTGAATAGAAAAAGGTTCTCTAAATAAATAAGCCATGAATGAAAAAATTAGACCATATTTTCAACAAACTTAACAAAACATCAATAAATATGCAAATTTTGATTAATTAATATTAATTAAGATATCATGTAATTAGTTCCAAATTTACATAAAATTTATTGAAATATTGTCATTATTATTATTAATTTATATTTATTAACGTGTTTTTCTTAATTTCAGTAAGTTTTATTTTAAGATTTTATAAATTTTTGATTTTCTATAAAAAACAAACATATATATAAATCATCTTCTTTTATATATAATCAGCTATAATATTCTTTGCTCTAATTGGACCTCTGATGGCTTACTCTCATATTATTCCCAATACCACATTTCCAAGAGAGTAGTAGGCTTGGCAGGAGAAGCAAGGAAAAGGAATGGCTGCAATAAATAATAAAACTTCCATGTCCCTTTTAATGACAGATCTTTATTTACATTAGTACTTTATTTTTTGGAAAAAATACAGAAGCAAAAAAACCTCAATGATTAATAAAAAATATTGTCTATTTTACTAGAATTAAGCAATATTTCGATATTATCTATAATATCTTTTAGATTAGATATTATAGATATCTTTTAGATTAGATTTTTTATAGGATGATCTATGATATCTTAGATTTATCTATAAGATATCATAGATCATCCTATAAAAAATTAATTTTTGCAAAAAATTTCAGTAATTTTATTTCAACATATAATTCAAACAAAATGCACTCAGTAATCTAAAATATGGAAAAAGAAGAGAAGCAAAAAGTTGATTTTCCAAAAAATATTCAATCAAATAAATTTTTATAAACACCTTTTGAAATAAAAAGTTTTAGTCTGAAAATATTTATGAACCATAATCAGAAACTAATTACGATCCTTTTTAAAAAATCTAAACACAACTGTAATAAATCAATTAGAACAAGATAAATTCCAGTTTTAAAATTCTGTTGTTTGTCCCTGCCAAGCATTGCATATCAGTTCTGTAGTCTCTGGCAGTAAATGACCTTGGCTCATTTAAAGGTTAAAGGAATATTTTTCTATGGTTTTGGTAAGCAAATATATTTATTGAATTATATGCTGAATCTTGTTTATGTTGCATAATTTCTTCTTGTAAATAAACAAATTTCTTGTTTGTCTTTTCAAATAATAGAACACTTAAATATATGTATGCATGCAATTTATTTTTTTAATATTAAATGCACATTGACCATAACTCTGATTTTTCTGTGTATTTTTCAGACTATCTGGGGAAATTAAATTCTTGATTACACCAGTTAATCAAGAATCTATTGTATGTTGAAATATTTTATTTCTAAAAATGAGACTTGTTTAAAAATTTTAGAAAGAATTAATTACATTAGTTAACAAGAATTACATTTATAGTTTATGAAAAATTGAAAAATAGAATTACATACATAGCAGTATTAGTTTCATCAGCTTTCACTGTACATATACCATCTTCACAATTAGGTCCTTTCAGTTTATGTACATGTTGTCGAGGAGGATCATCATTAGTATATAGTGTTGCTTTTATAAATATAGGTTGCGTTCCAAAGTAATTTTCCAACTAAAATGAAATTTTAAAATGAGAGATTGTTATTATTTAAAAATAAAATTTCATATAATATTGTAATTTCCAAAATATAACCCATTAATTTTGTATTATTAAAATTAAACAAATTCAGTACTGCACATTATATGGAAAAAAGCTGAACCATCACAATCATACTTTAGCTTGAATATTACCAATATGTTTTGTGCAGAATCTGGATTAATTGAATAAATCTAATCATATTATACTGAGAATGAAAAATTCTCTGTTGGAATATAAAGTAAATAAAATTAAAAAAAAATCATTGATGAAAAATAGAAGGACAGGAAAGTTTTAATGTTTCTATGATATTCTTCAAAATTTAATCAAAATCTACTTTTACAATTAAGCAATTGAATTTCCAAAGTTTTCCACTGCTTAGTCTAACTTAATTAATTACAACCAGCCAGCCAGTTAGCAGGAATTAATATACTTAAAGAAAAATTACTTTATTAAATACAAAGTAGCACTTTTGAAATTCTTATATTCCCTCTTTAGCTTTACACAACAAAAATTAAAAAAATAATAATAATAAAATTTTTATTATTTTTTTAATTTTTGTTGTGTAAAACTAAAGGGGGAATATAAGAATGTCAAAAGTGCTACTTCATATTTAATAAAGTAATTTTTCTTTAAGTATATTAATTCCTGCTAACTGGCTAGTTGAAATTAATTAAGCAATTGAAATTCTGTATCCATCTTTATAATTATTTTGCATTAATCATTTAACACATTGAAGACACAAAAGTGCAATTTTGCTTTAACATTTCTTTCATCATTTCACATCAAAATGAATTTTTGCTTCTAATTTGATATTTTACTTTATTTACTTTGATTTATGATTTCAATGAAATAAATTTTTAGGCTCCTGAAATTTTTACTGCAGTATATTAATGCCATCTGCTAATTTTTTGTGAACTTTTATCATTTAGTTTGTTCTTTTTTAATTATAATAAAGTCCCAATAGTAGTCTTGTTTAATTGGAATGAAAAAAAATTCAAGTTGAAATGAATGACAATTCATCTCAAGTCGAATTTTTTTCATTTTTATAATAAAACAATTGCAAATAAAATTACACATATTTTAAATTATATAATAAAACACTTTTTAAATTTTATTTACAACTGTTTTATTACAAAAATAAAAAAATCAATATGAAATGAATGATAATTCATTTTTAATCACATATAGATGGTTCTCAACTTATGAGGTTTGGCCCTAGTCATAAAGTAGCGAGAAATCCATAAATTTTGAGCATTTGAGTTGTAATTTTGATTTGTGACTGTTGCAAATGCTCACAAATGTTCAAAATTTATGGATTTCTCACTATTAATGTTTATTAGAATACTACATCTTAATAAATATAAAAAACAAAAACTACAAGAATCAACACAAAAAAAAGAACACACTATTTATTAGACCATTAATTCAGAGACTTAAACCTGACTAATCACAGAATTTACTGACTATATCACAAATGTAAGCACAAGTGATCATAAGCCAAGGACAACCTGTATATTATTAGTGAAATATAACTAGCTAGAAAATGTGAGGATATCCCATTTGCAATTAAATCACTGTATCAATTTCTATAAATAGAGTATCATTAGAAAGATCTTTTTCTAATGATTTCTATAATAGCTAAATTTTTGTTATTAATAATTAAAAAATTAAGAAATAAAAATTAAATTAAAATTGTAGATCTTTTAAAAAGACAAAATCCACAGATGGTACCAATGCTGGATCTAGATTTTTTGTCACTTGAAGCAATATTAAAAAATGGTGGCTTCTCTCATCTTCACTCACGCACATTAATACATAAATATATACAATATTTTGGAACCAGAAATGTAATGGCATCAGATACATAGTCACTGAAAAATATACAAAAAACTTTATTCATTTTTCAAAGCAACAAATATATTAATTAATATATTTGTTGCCTTTATTATATTAATATATTGTTTTTCAAAACAGAATATATTAATTTATCTATTTTCAAAATTCAATCAGAAATTTTAGAATCTCATACTTTAGACTTTCAGATGACATATTGATTTGTAAACTGTTACCAGAATTAAATTATGCAAATTTTAATTTTGCTGTTTTTCCTTCATTCTATAATTTTAATTTTTTATAAATTTGGAAATTTATAAAAAAAATATAAAACAAAAAATACAATTATAATACATTTATAATAGATATTATAAAAATGAACTCTATTTATAATAATTCATCCTACTATTAGTAATATACGAAATTAATGACAGCACGAAAGTAGGTATTCCTACTTTCGTGCTGTCATTAATTTCGTGAACTCTATTTAATATATAAATATGAACTATAGTTTAATTTTTCTTGCTTTCAACAAAGCAAAATCATAAATAATTGCATATCAATTAATCCAATGGTTTCCAAACTTTCTGTGTCTGCACTCTTTTTTTTAGTCAATAGAAAGTATTTTATAAATACTTTCTAGTAACAATTTAATATTACAAAACAATATACCATATTTTATGTAAATAACATTCTTATATATAAAAAATATATATATTTATTATGGTGTAATCATTTTTAATATGTATATTAAAAGAAATTTTACAGGTCGCTAAGTGGATATGGTACACTTAGCAAACTGAGATGCACCAAAGAGGTAGCAAGGCTCACGGGAAGGAGGTTAGTGTACCAGAGGTCACCGAATATCTTCAACACCTTAAAGAATGAAAAGGATAGAAGAGAAGATTGGAGAAACCAGGTATTTACAAAATACCCTTTGAGTATCAGAGTACCCAGCAAATAGCAGCATATGTGGTATGTCAACAAGAAACCTCAGACAGAAGCTGAAAGAGCACAGGAGAGACATAGAGAAAGCAAATCTTAACACTGTATTAGCAACAGAGACATATAACACAGATCTGTGAGTTGATTGGAATAATGCCAAATTTGTGAACTCCATCTTAAGAGAGTCGCAAGTCTTGCTAACTGAGGCAATAGAAATAAGTAGAAGGTGGGAAATGGAGAACCTCATAAATGATAAAACAGCTGCTGACTTACAACCGGCATGGGAATACATCCTAAAAATAGCAAGCTAATGATAAAAGAATGAGCTCTTATGCAAAACCGTGAAATTTCATAAGAAATCCCTTTTATGTTTTATGTAACAAATATATTATGTATTTATTTGCACTTTACAAATATTTATTTATTTTAGTTTTAATTTGTTTTTGATATGCAGCCAGGTAGCCTAGGCAACAATTGTTTCGTTTCGTATTCTATTTAAATTTAATTCTATTGTTCTATTACTATTCTATTCTGTAGCCTGATGATGGTAAGAAGTTTGCTGAAAACATTTGTAAAATAAAAAATCCATTTATAATTGTAGACTGCTAGAAGTACTAATTTCTTAATGACTATTGAAGTAATTTGATCATTTGAGAAGTCACAATAATTTTTCCTAATGCTTTTTACAATATATCAATAGATTCATGCTTATGATATTAAGCTTAAATTGAATAAGTATTAATATATAAAACAGAAATCTGCAAATTTCACTGTTGTAAATCTATTACTATACTATAATACAAAACCACTTAGAACTATGAACAAGTGTCATTTGGGATTCAAGCTGGATTCTATAGAATAATACTTTTATACTTGCACACAAAACAATCATGTTACTTCAACAAAATGTTAGTAATTTGCTTAAAACCATAGTAGCATTAATGATCTTAATCACTTGTAAAATTATAGATATAGAATATGGTTTTCAATTGCATAATCTAATAATTATTTTTTATTTAAACTTTTAAAACGTAATTTTTAAAAATGTTCATGGAAAAGATTTTAGTATTAAATAACTTCTATCCTCCTATTTTACATGATTGATTTTTTTTTTTAAATTCATATTTGCTAGTTTTATCAATAGAATATTTTTCATTTTAATTTATAAAATGAACCAATAAAAGACTATGTTAACCATTTTTATTTTTTAAAACCAAACATTTTTTATTTGAGATCAAAATAAAATTTTATGATGATGAACGATAACAAGAAAATCTAATAATCTGATTTAGTTTTAGTTAAGATAGATGTTGATATCTCAGATTAAATATTTTCATACTATTTTTCTTTGGAAGGCAATAAAATAGTATAAGATGATTTTCTTGAAATTAATTTGTGTCATCAAGTTAGTAAATGTCTATTATATTCATAGAAAATTTGACAAATTAAGTATTTTTCAACTTCTTAAGTCCATTATTTACAATTTACTATATTCATTTTTTATTTTATATATTTTTAAACTATGTATATTGTTTAGATATACATATTTCTATTTTTTAATCACTTTAATTTTCTTTAATTTTGGTAACTGTAGGGTAATATTGAACAATGGCTTAAATTATGTAAGTTATAAGAAAAAGATTTGAATAGAGACTATTGGATCTTGTAAACTACTATGGTTAAGCAGAAAAAAAAGGAGGACACTCCAAGAGGTTATTGAAAATTAGTATTTTTATTTTTTAAACTGATTAATTTTATCCAAGATATCTTACAGAAATATGCATTTCATTTTTTTAATGAAGCTTCATCAGTTTCTCTATAAGCATGATGAATGGAGATTTTTTTGAAATTGAAAGAAGAGATAATAGTTTCTTGATATTTTTGTTGATTACAATCATATTTTTATATTTGTATAAACAAAAGTCCACCTATTGGAACTCTATTCACAATGCTTGTGGGAAACTGACAAGGGTTTTAATCATTAAAAAATGATATGTATATTTCTCTAAGATAATATATATTTATGAATTTGAAAATATATATCTATTATTAATATATTCATTAACAACTACAATTCTGATACTCTGTACAATTTCATAAACCACTATTATGATATTTTCATCCAAAACACATACTAAAACAGATATTATATATATTACTGTGATCACATTTTTAGTATAACTTCTATGGTGATAGGAGAAATAGCAGTTAAATTATATCCAAGTCAAATATAAACTGAACAACATTAATAACCAATCAAATCAAATAATTTACAATAAAAACACTCCAGATGAGGAATTGGTTGCAAAGCTTTTTTATTTAGACATTAGGCATGCATCTGCTTCAGAAACATTTCTGGCTTTTATTATCTCTTGTCGATCAGTCCTAATGGAAGCAGATTTGATGTGGGAACTATATTAATTGCCAAACTAATGCACAATTAAGGTACAAGCACTGTAATATTCATAATGATGACAAGAAACGAAAGCCTGAAATGCATTTCTACAGCAGGTACAGGCCAATGTTTAAATAAAGTTTCATATTAATCTTTTTTCACTGAGATTATTTTAAATATATATTGTTTGATTTCATGATTTATTGTCACCATTAAACTTTCATATTTAATTTGAATCCAATCTCATTTTAATTTTGCAAATACAATGTTGAATTTTTATACAGTTTTACAGGCTTAACTAAATTAAATTATAAACAAGAAGCCTCAAAAAGAGTTAAAATTATCAACTTTCCAAAGGTGTCATTTGTTTAGAATTTGGAATCCATTGGTATTTTGTATCCAATTTTAATACTAATATAACCAGCATAGATATCATGTCATTGAGATGATGTCATCATAATAGTGTCAATCATTGTTACATCACTGTGACATCATACATTATCAATATTTAGTAATGTTCGTTGTTACATCATGACAATGTCATATTGTGCCTGTGACATCATTATGATAAATATTGAGATATTGGGTTAAGAAATCAGATCAGTCAGTGCCTCAGTGCTCTACATTGCTAACTCTTAGCAATTAGTTATCTATTGGCAATAATATACTCTAATAATGGCTAAAATTGTAATAAATATAGCAAGATTAGTCAATTCTGTATAATTAAAGAAGGAAATATTAAGATATCACTTAATGAGAGAACATCTCTATTGAATTTCGTAAATTAGTTCAAAAGTTATCAATGGGAGACGAAGACAAGCAAACATTGGCAAGATCTTATGGGTTTCCATTTCCTTCAGAAAGTATATTAAAAATTTATAATTTTTTCCACAAATTTTTATTTTTGTAATATTAATCAATTTTCTCCATTAATATAAGATACAAAATATTGATCATCATCATCAAAAGCAGTTTTGCATTCTCTACAAACAGTCCTAACAATATTTTATTACAAAATATAATAAAGGCAATCCCTGACTTATATATATCCATACTTATATAAGATTAGTTTTAGTTAATAAACCTGGCCCAAATCTGTATTCTCCCTGAAAAACTGGAAGTATAGGATTCAGAACTGAATCTAGATCCTCCAACATGACTTTGTTCAAGATGGTTCTAGTAGTCTTGAGAAAGTACTAGAACCATCTTGAACAAAGTAACGAAAAAAGTAACAGTATGTAGAGCCCCCATGGTATTCAACAGTGTAAGGCGTGATAAAGAAAACAGGAGCCAAATGTAGAGGTCAGGAGCACATAAGATCCCTGTTATGCTGGAAGAAAGCAACCAAACATTCTCATACATAGGGATCACTAAGAGGACGTTACAACAGAGGTTAAAGGAACACCAGAGAGATGTGGCAACAA
>WUQG02437124.1:0-13877 GCA_011317285.2 Androctonus mauritanicus
TTACGGCATTGCTTGCGATTTGGGACCCCAAGTGTCTTATATCATTTTAATCGCCTGAATGTCATCTACATCGTAGTGCAGTTTTTTTGAAGGAGATAATTTACACTCTGTATATCTTTCTTACTGCATTTCGCATGCCAACACTTATACTGCTATATTTTCTTTTAGTTATTGATGGGGAAGTTTGTCTTGTTTCCAGGAAACAAGACAAACTTCCCCATCAATAACTAGAAGTCTTTTCTTGCCTTGGTCTAGTTTCTCTTGTCTAGGTTCTTGCCTTGGTCTAGTTTCTCTTGTCTAGGTTCTTGCCTTGGTTTAGATTTTCTTGTCTAGGTTCTTGACTTTTCTTAGAAGGCTTTCTACTTGTTGGAGGTGCTCGGTGACTAAAGATGGAGGGCATTTGGTTTCAGCTTTCTTTTCCTATCATCCCGATAATTTTCGAACTGATCTTCATTAAAATGCTTCTGTGAAAATAAATTAAATATTTTATATACTACAAAGATAGTGACAATTATCATTTATATTAAGTAAACAGAGATTGCATTAACAATAATTAACTATATTAATCATAAAAACCCATTTCATGGTTATATTTTAAAATCAAATTAGCTATATTATAATATGTTTAATTTACTTCTCACTACCTCATTTAATATCCTCATTTATTTTTCAATAACTAAACTACATTGTACTACTAATAGACTATTTATTTAGTTTTTTCTTAATTAAACAAATACTCCTCAAACGAGCAATAAGCAGACGGAAATTTATAGAGTGATATTAATATATCTGCAGTTGATTATTGCATATTGAAGACGTAATCATTACAGTTATTCGTTCGTTAGTCTCAAGCGCACCGATGATTAATTAAAACTATTGTAGAAGCACTTATAATCATTTGAAAGAATACTTATCTCACAAAGTCGGCTATTGCGAATTGGCTTCCTTTCCTTTCGGCCTATGCGATGAATCTATATCTTCAAACGTTTTTAAACATTTTTCGCAAATTGAAGCGAAAATAATTTGGCTCCTTTCACAGCTTGCGTATTACAACTTACGACATTTCGACAACTTACTGAGGCATTTCGATTAACGTGAAATGCTTTCAACTAAAATTTTCTTATTATGGCATTGACTCTAACTCAAAAATGGCGATTCGAAACACGTGATGCGCTTACAACCAATCGGAAGCTCACGTTGTCGGGAAACGCCATCAGAGAAGGATGGAATTACTCTGGTTTTATCTAGAGCTCTATAACGAATAGATTTAAAGGGCCCCCTCGCATTTCAAATATTAAAAGATTCCCAGTTAAACAAAAAATAATAAATTGTTTTAATAATAAATCAGTTTAAAAAGTCGTTTTAAAAATTTGTAAATTGGTCGAAGGCTCCCGAATTTCAGTTTCAAAAATAAACTAATTCGAGATACGGCAACATTGCATCAACTATTGAGTTGAATAATGGCGACTGCTGAATGTTTGATAAATTGGAGGGAAACTCAATGGCAAAAATTGTCCGAAGAACAAACACCATCGATACTAAAGATGCTGTTACTGAACGTTTCAGAAAATCGACGAGGAAAAAAAGAACAATTAAAACTTTTGTGGGTACGGCTGCCAAGGGGATTGGTCTGTCTTTGGCGGCCAGGGGGTGACAGCCTCCTAGTATATATGTATTACTTTTCCTCAGATCATTCAGTTTTACTTGAATAGAACGATTGCCATTAATTTTCTAGTTTTTATACGAATGATGGACTGCAGTTGAACTATATCAATGTTATAGAATTATTGACTATAATAATCTTAGTCTATATCTTTGTACATCAAAAATACATTTCTATATTTTAAATAAGTTTGAACCTTTTTTCTAAATTTCTAAGTTTTAGTAGTTATTTAGCTGCATACAAAGATTTTGACGATGAAATTAAATTTCTGAAAGTTAAAGGAAAATAATTAAATATTTTGTATCATTTAGAAACAATAATAAATCAAAAGCGTGAATGATTTTTCCAATCAGTTTTATTTAAACTATCATCTATGATTATCTTTGCACCATATTTGAAAGAGCCTGAAGAAATCCATAGAGTCCACTAGGATTTATCTGATTTCATCTTTAAATGTACTTTTATCCAAATGACAAATAGTTTAAATTCACTATGACTTTATTGATAATGATTGAAAAATCATTTTAGATGGAGGAAAAGGAGGATGAACTTATTTCGGAGGTATGGGATTCCAGGACCGAAACCCAATTTTATAACTGGAAATATGAATGACTTTCACGAAAAGGTAAAAATTATATACAATTTACACTTAATTATAAATTAAACCATTGAGATTATACTTTATTAAAATTAAATCATTTTTTTATTTTTTCTTAGAGAAACAAATGCATCGATGAATGGATAGAAAAATATGGCAAAATATTTGGGTAATGTTTACTATTATTTAAGAAAATTTAGTTATTAATTTATTCAATTATTACTATTTTTTATACAATTTCCTCTTTATCAGTTTTATTGAAACAATATAAGAATCCATTTTAACAATTTATAATATTATAAAGGTTAATATACAACAAAATATTATATAAATATAATAAAATACTGTCCATCTATTATCATTTTTTTGCATCAGATGTCCAGCCCAATTTACATTTCAATCTCTATATTTTTTCGAAGACGACTGTCATTTTGTCTGCTTCAATATCCGTGTATTTCGCTTCCTATTTCGTCTAGTGTAGCCCAGTATGCATCTCTTTATGCTCCTTTGCGTTTTCAGTTTCTGAATCTCTTATTTATTAGAGGAAGTTTCATCAGCTTATGTCAGCAGTGGTAGTATACATTGATTAAACACTTCCCTTTATATCTCAGTGGCAAATCTCTTTTCAAAATTCCTCTATTCCTCCGAAATCACTCCATTCAACTTTTAATCTAGGTTAATTTCTTTTTTTAATATTGCCGTTTAATGATAAGTGTTGTCGCAGATATTCCCAATTTCTAGTTCTGTGTCATCTAATTTTATTTTTGGTGATATATAAAACCACTGAATATTAATTTTATTTTTTCGAATTCATTTTCAGTCCTATATTATTGTTTTCGCAGGAAGCTCATTAATCATATCTTGTAATTTATCTGCACTAGAAGTCACAAGTATTCTCCATTTATTTTGATGAATTTTTGTTCCCAATTTCCGTGTTTGAAAACATTCTCCAGAAATTAGTTAAATAATATAGGTGAGATTTTTTTTGGGTCAACAGAAGATGCCACTTTCCATTCAATTAGAATACTAAGTGACGGAGTGAAACAAGCCCTTCCACAGGTTGCCACCCCTGCGTAGGGGTCAGCCAGATTGTGGAGGACAGGGATCGACGGGCCGGGCCCATGCCCCATGATAAATATTTTCAAGAGGTGGGATCCAAGACTCGAACCCTGGTCTTCCAGATCCGAAGCGGTTCTATGTGGCCAATCCTACCGAATGAGGAAAGTTGATAGAGCAAATGTCTCAGAACTAATTTCGTCCAACCATTTTTAATTTTCCAAATTACTCAAAACTTGATAATTTTACAAGAAAATTTAATGATGATTCCTTCATATAAATTTTATTGTTGTTTAATTTTATATATCGAATAATTTTTTTAAAATTGTTTAATAATTTTTTAATTAGCTAAGAAATAAATGTTAGTCCCATTGAATAAATAAATATTGTCCCATCATGTCTCATTGAATAAATTACCGGTATCTTGCCCCATTATTAGGATAGGATAATTCAGTTGACATACTGTAATAAATGCCTTTTTTTAATCTTGTAGCTAATCTTACTTACTGCTGAATAGCATATTCAATACTATCATGTGTTCATTAATAATGATATTTCTTTCAAAAAATTTGGATTTTTTGCACAAATATTTATAATTTTATAACCAAAACTCTAAAACCTGACTTTTATTTGCTCCACTTTCATCTATACCAGTACAATTTTCTAATTTTTACATATTATCTATTTCTATTTGTTTTGCTGTTTAAAAGTGTTTTAAGTGCTATAGCTTATTATCTTTTATTTGTTGCCATGCTACCGACACTTGGAGTTATATGACACTATACACTTGGCATGTCTTCTTTCTGAACATTATGACACTTGGCATACATTCTTTCTAAATATTAATCGTTTGGAAATATTTAAACTTTTGAAAGTCTTTCCTGTTTTTCCATTACTTTAATAATTGTAACCTGTTCTGATATATGAATTTATTTCTAATTTCATACAATTCAAAGCAAACGTTTTTGTAAAAAAATATTATGATATTCTCCCAACTTACTCATTCTATATGAATATATTTTGATTGATAACAAGCCATAAAAGAGTTTCTTATTGATCATCATTTATCTATTCTTAGAAAATACCATGAAGAGTGAATTATTATTTCCGAAAGATACAAAATAATCAGATATATATGTTTAAAATTGTAACGAATTAACACTGTATATAACAAAATAGTATTTAGTGCTTATAAAATTATTATAACAATTTTGTATGATCTAAACTATTAAACTATATACAGTAATAATCTAAATGAAAAATCTATAAATAAGTAAGTCAATGCATACATATTTATATTCGGTCAAACAGATTCTAACTACTATAATGTATATCAATGCTTGATATACAGTATAGTAGTTATGTTTTGAATATGAAACACATACACAGAAATATAAAATTTAACATCAAGATTTTAAGAAACTAAAATAAAGCACAAAGATTTCATTTTAATCCATATAAATAAAATTCCTTTCTTTTAATTCAGCATAAATGATTGCATTTAACGCATATTTAGAATAATCACTGTTTGTAGTTAGAGATTATTCATACTACATATGATACGCATGTGTAATATACAATATAGTCTATAACATTATATATGTAATACAGTCAATTTTAATGTTTTTTTATAAACAGAGAAACATTGCGTAATATATGCGTAGTGTGCTCATAATATTCGCGCATAAAATTCAAATAGCACTAAATACCACATGAATGGAAAATACGCAGGCCGCACTTCATGTGCCTTCGTTGCTTTATCACCTTCTTGTAAACAAAAAATTTTTTCCTGAATCTTCAATAGAACAAAAATATCCCGAAAACAGTCTTGTCGGAAAATGAATTTTTTAGCTTCATTTAATAGGAAAGAGGCCACGAGAAATTTTTAAGTAGAAAAAAGACCCGGGAATTGGAAGAACGTCGGTATGTGATATTGAATGTACATATATGGTGATAGGCAAAACTGATTGAACAAAAAAACTCCTGTAAACAGAAAAAATGCCAAAATCCATTATTACTCTATACCAGTGGCGTACCAGAATCTTTAGTATCTGGAGCGGCAGTTTCCCCCTTTCCCTCTCCAAAAAACACATCTCTTTTAATTTTCAACACACATTTGATTTTACATTCTGCGGTACTTAACACTTACGAAATGTTCAATAAAATTGGCCCGTTTTGATTCGAATTCCAATTAACTATCTACATATTGTAGGCCTATTTGTATGTCGTATTTAGCACCAAATTTAAAAATAATTATTTACGAATATCAATAATATTAAATAATTTTTAAGAACTAAAAATAATAAATTTTTACACAAATATCTGATGAATACTAATAATATTCCATGCTTTTGGCCTCTCATTCAGCTTGATGCCCGAGACGGATCGCTCCCCTCACCCCCTTCTAGGTACGCTACTGCTCTACATGCAGAAACCTTGCCGGAACCAAAACAAATTGATTCTGCAAATGAACCTGTCAAGGCCAACAGTTCGGAGGCCCTTAAACAAGACTTTAAACTTAAAATTTTAAAAAGAACGACATGCTATGTTTTTTCGTATTCAGCAAAAGAAGAATCGAGTCAAGAAAAGTTGGGCATTAATGAAGGTGTGCGCTGCTAATGGCTGAAAAAACATTCTTTTCACTGATGAGAAAATTTTCATTATTGAGCAAAAGTTTTAATAAGGAAAACAATTCGTTTATGATAAGTCAAGCGAAGAGATCCACAAAGGTGTGAAAAATTTCCGGGATCAAGCAAGATATTAGCTTCAGTGATGGTGTAATGTGGAATCAATTGGCATTGAAAGAAGAAGTTTCATTTTGTACTGCAAACAAAGTGAATGCAAAAAAGCTAGATGGTAGAAGTTCTACAACCAATTGCAAAGCCACTTCCAACAAGACTCTGTCACATAAGCCAAAATTACCCACAAATATCTAATCCAGCATATTTCTAAACTTTTATTCCAGTGAAGAATGGCCTGCTGCATCTCCAGATCTAAATCGATCACTTTACAACATATGGCGAAGTTAAAGTTAAAGGTATGCCAGACTGCTCAGCAGTATCAACAATCTGAAGAAAACCCTTCACCGGAAATGGCAGAAATTTTCTTTGGAGAGTTAGTGTAAAACAATATAAGAATGAGCAGCGAGATTATGCAACTGCATGAAAGCAAGAGGGGTCACCTTTCAGTGATCAATCTAAAATTTTTAATTTATATACTTGTACTCTACTCCTCTTTAATATACTAACGAATTATTAAATTTATTCTTAAATAAAAATAATATTATGCGCCAACACTTTGTGCGGGAATTTATGACCCAACCTGGTACAAAATTACGCATTTATTTTATTTTATTATTAAAGTTGATTTATAAGCGATTTTTCCTATTTATGTCAATTTCGATGATACTGAACAAGCAACAACTGATTGAAAAATTGACTTCTTTCCCAAATAAATAAAATATTAACTAATATTATGATCAATTAGAACACTTGTATCAAAACATTGATATAGTATAAAGATCATTTAATATACTGAATATTTTTACTTATTTTTTATGAAACTATATTTCAGATTCTTTCTTGGTGCAAAACCATACATAATATGCAGTGATGTCGAATTTATAAAACTCATGCAAATCAAGGAATTTAAAAACTTTGCCAATAAAGATGTAAGTATTTAAATTGATTCGTCTATTACAAAAGATGTGGAATTCAATTTATTTGTAAATTAATTTAGTTGATGCTCCCTGATGCGGGAATTCCACATAAGTTATCTTTCGATTTCTTAGAATTGCAAAAAGATGAAAAATGGAAAATTATGAGAAGTATTTTTAGTACTTCATTCAGCACAGGAAAAATTAAGATGGTAAATGCCTCACCTAATTAAAATATACAATAGTTCCTTCTACCATATGATTAGATCATTATTATTAATAATATCTATACACTTTCAGATGAGTACTCTTATGACTGATCCGATAAAAACTTTTCTAAAGAACATTGAAAAAGAAAAAGAAGAGCCATTCGATATCACAATATTTTTTAAAAAGCTGACATTTGATATCATCTGCAGATCTGCCTTTGGAATCACAACCAATGTACAAAATAATGAAACCACTAAATTCGTCCAGTCTGTATATGATACATTTGAAGTCGATTCTTCTGATATTTTATCCATTACATCAAGTAAACTATAAATTCTATATAATATTTTTTTTATTTTAATAATTTATTATATTAATTTAATTTTTATTAATTTCATAGTTTGTTTTCCGGAATTTGAGCCCATTCCAACATACATGAGACATATTGTAGATGCAATGAGAAACGTGATAAACCTTCCATCTGTTCGAGTTGTCTTCAATACCTGCAGACAGATTATCGATTCTCGAAAGAAATCTGAAGTTAATAAAATTTAAATAGGTTTAAAATCTATCATAATTCAACGTTATTTCGAATACTATAGTTTTTGTTTTTTACAGTATCATCCACCAGATTTACTGCAAACAATTCTGTATGCGGAAGATGATTCTTCTGGTAAAGAGAAGAAACTCACCACCGATGAAGTTATTTCCAATGTTTTGGCATTTATGATAGCTGGGTGATTACGATAAGTAGTTAACTTTTACACGAAAGTATCAAGATTTTGTTATTCATAATAATTTTCTTTCGACTAGATATGATACCACTGCTTCTACGTTAGGATGGTGCTGTTATTATCTTGCGTGTCATCCTGAAATACAGGAAAAACTTCGTCAAGAAATTAACGATAATATTAAAGATGATGTAATTTCAATTTTCTGTAATATTAAAATTATTAATTTATAAATGTTAATATTGAATAGTCAGTGATAAGAAAGTGTAATTATACAAGTGATATTATATTAATGTAACAAAATTTGTAATTGACGGGTGTTATACATTTCTAGGAAGAGATACAATATACCGACTTAAACAACTTTCAATATATGGATCAAGTGTTATCTGAAACTCTTCGCCTTTCACCATTAGCAATAATGTATGATAATCTTTATTTCGTGTTATACTACTGTATTCTTTAAATTTATTCGTGTTAAATATTCTGTTTTGTTCTTCTAGGGTGATAAATAGAGTATGTGCAGAAGATTTTAAATACAAAGACATCACTATTCCTAAAGGTGCCATCGTCATCGTTCCGAATGCCATTCTTCAAAGAGATTCCAACTATTGGGATGAACCGGATAAGTTTGATCCTGAAAGGTATGGAATGTTATTGAAACCTTAATTAGGCCCTATTTAATTTAGTTTGAATTTTGTAATTATATTAATATTTGAAAATGCCATTAAAATTCAGTATTTCGTAATGCATAAGTTTATCCTGTTTTGAGAACTAATGTTGAAAAGTTTTAATGTTAAGAAAAATTATAGATTTAAGCCCTAATATCTGTGTTTTGTAATATTAAAGACAAATATAATTTCAATAATAATCATCTGAGGATTAATCCAAAAATTTTTGCAAAATAATTGAAAATTAAGGTTATTGAATATTTGCATAGGTATATGTTGAAATTACTCATTTTTTATAGTACATAGAATGTCCTATTTTTCTAGCACTTAGAGCTAATTGCGCTTATTATTTTGATAACACTGTACTGGCTTCTTAGCGAACGTAAAAATGTCGAATAAAAATGTATACTGACACATAGATGATCACATAAACGATTGATAGATGGGAAAATTTTCCCGAACAGTTTAATAATAAGAATAGGCTAATATGGAATAAATTATTAAAATATTTCATAAAAATGATATACACTTCCATAATAAACTTCTTTCGAAAAGAGATGATAATCCGCTTACAAATGGCAAAATTTTTTACCGAAACAATTATTTTTAATAGAATATTTTCATTAGTTCTACAACCACAAAGTATAATTAGTAGAAATTAAAATTAAAATGCAGTAAGTTAGACCGATACTAGAAGTAACGCCAATTTGTTGTAACAGATGACAATATTTATACCTGATTGGTTAAAAAATTTCACACGAACCGCTATGGGTAAGGGGTTAGAATATATAATTTACAGATTTTTATGGATAATATAGCAATGAACCATAAAAATATTGTTTTTTCGATCATTCGTTTATTATATAGGATTTGGAATCCATTGGCTTTTTGTGTCTAATGTAAACATTGATTTAATCAACATATTAACTCACGATGACATCACATATTCGTGATAACAACGTCATTGTAGCATCATTCATTGTTATGTAACTGTGATGTACCAATGCGGGTTTCAGAATTCATTGTTACATCACAGTGAGAGCATATACCATGAAAATGATGTAATCATAACTCAATCATAATCAAGGAATTAAAGGAAGGCATTTCGTTGCTGTCTAAAAATGACTTACATCAGGGGTAATTTTGACCCAGAGTAGCCTATGTTAGCCCCTGTTTACACTATGCAATATAATCCAGTTCAAGTCGTAGAACTTGTTTAATTTCGTAAATGTGAACTGAACATAGATAGCCAAACTCGTTTGAAAACGTCACATATTAGTGCAATACCGGTTTAGGTTGAACGAGGAAAGTCTATAGGATTCAAACTGAAACTCATTCCTGATTGGACGTTGGTTCGGGACGAAACAGGAAGTGCAGCCATTATTTTTTCTCTCACTTTGGAAGCTAAATCACTTGATAAGAACTTGTAAGTAGCATTTTGATGAAAATTTTATTTTCATTTTTATATATATATTTACTTATAATTAACATATTTATAGCTTTAATTATAATTTAAGAAGATTTTATTCCTTCGAAAGAGATGGAAGAAATATTTCTCCATCTCTATCGAAGGAGGTGTATTTCTCAAAAGAAGCAGAAGTATATTACTCAAAACCACAGGTATGTGTGTAATGTAAAATGGTTAAACAACTTTGTAATATGACCGAGGCCTTCCCTCGAACTTGTTAAATTTTGAACACGATCATTTACAAACTGGTTTATATTACATAGTGTAAACAAGGTATTACCTGAGCCACCGTTGGATATCTTTTGGACACTAGGGATCATATGGCGCAGGAGCCTATACCGAACAGATAAAAAATAAAATATTGCACACATTATATATATATATATATCCAATTTATTTTATTTTTACTGAATTATTTGCATTCAAATTTTCCATTAAATACTAACTATTGGATGCAATACTTTTCAACTTAATATGTTTTGGAAAATTGTAGTTTTCAATATTACTTAATTTTAAAAATTTAGATGAAAGCTTTTAATCGTCCTAATTTTTTTAAGAATCAAAAATTAAATTTTATAGATTTTCACTCGAAAACAGAGGTAAGATCGATCCATTTATATATCAACCATTTGGAGCAGGACCAAGGATATGTATAGGAATGAGAATGGCTCATACTGTCATCAAATTAACTCTGGCTAATCTGATTAGATATTTCAGATTGGAACTTCATGGAGATAAGGTATAAACTGAAAGAGTATTTAAAATAGGCTTGTTTATGTTTCCAGTTAATGGGAATATAACTAGTTTTTAATAACAACAATTAATAACATATTTCAAATTTCAAAAATTTCTAAATATTAAAATGATAATGTCTCACAAAAATACTTCATATGAAATAGCTAGGGTAGTGGAACCAGTCCTTGATCAGTCTTCAGTAGTTGACCAATATAATGTTTATTAGTTTTATTAAGTCAATAGAAGTTATCAATATAAGAAATGTCCTGATTGAGTGAATTTTTAAAGTCATATGTCTTCTAACAAATGGCATATATAAAAATAAAATTTTTGTGTGCATGTATTTGTAGCAACTA
This sequence comes from Androctonus mauritanicus, assembly GCA_011317285.2. Lineage (NCBI taxonomy): Eukaryota > Metazoa > Arthropoda > Arachnida > Scorpiones > Buthidae > Androctonus > Androctonus mauritanicus. The sequence continues at coordinate 11,144 of WUQG02437124.1, forward strand.
AGGAAATTTGAAGCATTGTGAAAGTTGACCAGAAATAATAAGAACGTCATTTGTAAGCTTGGTTTGAAATCCAGAATTCTGTAGTTGTATGTTTACTGATTTGTATGAATTATATATTTAACTTGAACCTAAGAACGTGTTCTAGCTTGAGGTTTTTGTATAAATCGTCAAAATGCTTATTTAAACCATGTTAGGATATTGGTTATCTAAATATGATCTCTAAAAATGAGAAAATATCCAGTGGATAACCACAGTGGTGAATTATTATCATAACTAATGATTGACCAGTAGCACATTTTCGATTATTTTCATTGCAATACCATTGCTTAGGCTTATTTACAAGATTACTATTATCAAATTAAATTATAATTTAGATTTTCATGTAGATTTATTTGAATATGGCCAAGAAAAAAAATCGCAATTTTGGAATTACACGGAGGCAGCAATGAAAATTGTTATAACAGATATTAAAGAGTTAGCTGTGCCATCAGACAAGCTGCTAGGGATAATAGTGTTCTCACCCTACATTGATAAATAAATTGAAGAGAGAAGCTCAAAGGGGAACAAGGAAAAGAAAGAAGAAACAGCAACAATTCAAAATTATGAAGAGAATGTCAATCAGAGATTGTCTCTTATCATGATGAAACGGATATTGATGAAGCTTTGTGCTTATCCAATTTGGAAGACCTTGAATAAATGAGTACTGAAACAGAAAAGTCAAAACAGCAATCGACTACAAGCAATAATGCCATTCATTAGCTAGAAATTTGCATCTTTTAATTTTTTTCAAGAATATGATAAATTTTGTTCAAGTCTTTTTTGTGCTATAGGCCTTTGTAATACCATATGCAACATTTTTATTTTATATTTCTTCCATTCAAGACTTTAAATAAAATAATAAAATGTACTACTGGTTTCTGAATAATCATTTGTTAGTGCTTGCAGTCAACTACTGGTTATTTTCACTGTTTTATTTTTTCAATTATTTTTTTAGACTGGATAATCAGAATTATCTTAAATATACATCTTCTGGACAGGGAACATTTCAAAGTGTAATCCTACACATTTTTATTTGAATATTTTGCTATAAAATCTATCAATTAAAAATTTGCAAAGTCAAAATTTCCCTTAATCGGTCAAGGACTGGTGCCATCACTCTATATCCCTAAATATATTGAACATATATTTCATCCCTAGAATTAAAAAATATCTGAATTTTAGGTTGGTCCGTTGGCGGCATTAAAACGCGCACATAAATATTCGATTTCAATAAAACTTATATAATTTATTGGGATGCATTAGAGAAAGAATTTTATTGAAAATTGGCCTATAAAGTACAAAAATATTTACGTATTTTGAGTAATATCTTTCACAAATATTATCCTATCTGAATGAAATATATTTACAGATACATTATTAGGATATCCAGGAAAGGAAGGAAATCCTTACCCTTCTAAGAAACAAGCTTATTGCAAATGATCAATATTGAATTATATGTGGCTAGAAGTATGTTTGTCAAAATAGATACTCAGCGAGATGTCATGTAAATATTATCCAATTTCAATGAAATCACACATAGTTAAAATTTGCAAGAGAATCCTGTGTTTTAAGGATAATGAAATTCCAATATTGGATATATATTCATTCAGATTGGATAATATTTATCAGAGATATTTCTTGAAAATAAGCTAAACTCTTCTTTATTGAGTATTTATTACGATATCGAATATTTTCAATAGAATTAATCTTCCAGTGTGATCTACTAGCATAGTAGTTCACACTGAGTTTTATCGAAACACATAATAAATGCCAAATAATCGTATTGATGGACAGTCAGACAACGACACAACTAATTTATATAACGTTTTACTCCACTGAGGAATGGATTCACAAAGGAGCGAATGTCTATTTTGAAAAAATTCGGCATTGCCGAAACCAGTAATAAGATTTTGTTATCATGGGGATCCCGCGTTCACAAAAGGCATCGGATATTTTTTCTAACCACGAAAATTTACAGTCTGGCATTATTTTGAGATAACTCATGTTCTAAACAATGTCCACTTAATAATAATAATAATTATTATTTTTTATACGTACACGATTCGCACAATCTCGAATGATCGACAGCATTTTCATCACTACTCTTCGTGAAAATGCTGTCGATCGTATAATTTTCGTATATTATCGTAAGTAATATCGAAAATTACATTGGATTACACTAAATTAAGAATTCTGTAATTTTTTAACATAAATAAATAGGTGTAAAATAGGATTAAGGACACAGTTATCCAACAAAATCAAGACCTTTCTTTAGTAATTACTGAAATAAACTATTTGATAAATGACCTGCCATGTACATATTACATAACACATAGCTTCCATGTGTTATGTGATATATATATAATAATGTATACATCAATTAATGTGCATATATATTTTACTACTTCATCTAATATTTATTGCATATTTAAAAATTATAGACAGGTTTGTTTAGTTTAATAGTTCTTATGATATAGATACCTATTATATTCATCATATAGTAATCCTAAAATAGGATTAATGTAAACTTTAACGTATTATTAACAAAATGTTTACAAAAATACTGTTATATTCTCATTATTTATAGAAAATGTTATATATATAAAGAATAATGCATTACAGTGGCGTACGCAAGGGGGGTTTCCGGGTTTAAACCCCTCCCTTGGGCTTTGTAACACATTGTACAGATATCTCG
>WUQG02437135.1:0-13876 GCA_011317285.2 Androctonus mauritanicus
GGAGGGGTCAGCCGGATTGTGGAGGACGGGGATCGATGGGCCGGGCCCGGACCCCATGATAAATATTTTCAAGGGGTAGGACCCGAGACTCGAACCCGGGTCCTCCAGAGCGGAAAGCCGAAGTGTTTCCACGGGCCGCTGGGTTAAGGCATCGCGGTGTTAACCGAAACTTTCCATTCGACTCCGGAAATAGCAATATTTTTATTTCCGAAAATTAATTAAAATTAAAAACATACTGATGACGCCATATTAGTATAAGTTTCACTAGTCAACAAATGAAAGCACCATAATCCAAATTTAAAAACTAATTATTATTGCAGTTTAATTCTAATTTATTCCACTAGGAGTCATTTGGCGTTGATTAATATTTGGTTTATATTCTCCTAATTAATTTAAGATGTATTAATTATTTTTACAATGAAAACGTTTAAAATTATTATAGTTATAACAATAATAATAATAAATTCGTATTTTAAGCAGAATTACGACTTGGTTAATAATTTAACAATTTTTGAAAATTGCAATTTTTTTAAATTTAACCAGCGATTCTCAAACTTTTTACCTATGGGGCCCCCTAATATCACTCTGAAGATTTCACGTCTCCTTCCTTCCTATTCAATATAATTTGAAGTTTTAAGAATTAAAAACTTTTTTTAATGCTAGTATTTAAATCCTCATATTAGAACAAATTATTTTTATTACTTTTTATGCATATATAATAAAATTAAATATATATATATAGCATTTCTAGAATATATTTACAATTTATATTTAGTATTTTAAGTTTAAATCTTTTTTTTTTTAATTTGCATGGAATTTTCTCACATAATATAACTATCTATAATTAATGCAATGGATGAGCTTGTTTCTGACCATAAATTTTATTAAAACGAGGACTAATGCTAGAAAACAACTCTTAATTCCTTGGTAGCATCAAGTCTTGCACAATATTTATTCTTCATGGCTGCTAAAGCTGAAAATCCAGTTTCATATAAGTATGTTGTTGCAAACGGTATGAGCATTTTCATAGCAAGCCTCCGTTATTTTCCTTCGTGCGCCACAAAAAAAATAAGAAAAAACAATATTTCGCTAGTTAGCCTGAATAAATTCGCGCCCCCTTTGAACGACACTCACGCCCCCCTTGGTGGGCGCGCCCCACAGTTTGAGAACTGCTGATATAGACTGTATCTCTGATATGCAAAATAATAATTAATTATTGATTATGAATTCGATATTGCATTAAAGTTTGGATCAAAGAAATTGATCTGAAAAACAAATTGCATCAATTCAGGCAAATTTTGAAATGAAAATTAATTTATTAGTTAAGCCGCTATATCTCATACATATACATCTACATATACATATATTATATTACATATATATATATGGAGTTTATATATTGTATCTGGTCTTTTCAGAGTTTATGACAGGCAAGCCAACATAATAATTGGGATAAACCGGAAAGCTAAAGATGGAATTCAATGTGCTAGATCCTTGCTAAAGATCTAGAGGTGTGGAAAACGAATTTGAATTTGATCCTCCAATGTAGCAAAGTCATTGCTTTATGTTCTGCCATCCGACAGATAATGAAAATTAAATGATGAATTTTTCCACATCAAAAATAATAAAGATATTCATAAATATAAAATGTTTTCTGGAGAACAAATAGCGAAAATATCGTGCAACACAAATTTTAATATTTTTTTATTATTATTTAATTAATACCTTATTATCAGCAATTTTAGTGTATTTTTTGAAGGAAAAAAATACGAAAAAGTTAACCTTGAAGATCTTTCCTGAATTAATAGTCATTTCTTGATGAATTTGTCTTCTTGAATATCTATCGACTTGAATATATTTCTTATTTCCCAGAGCTTAAAACTGGCATATATTCAAAGTTTGAATAATTCTCCATAATAAGTTTTCAGCTACATAACTGATTAATTTTCTGTGAAATTCGGGGATGACAAATCTATTAAAACTAAAATTAAATTAATTAACTCTATAGTTTTATCCATATTAAATTGGTTGATGTTCACACTTCTGAGATTTACCTGTAACAATTGTGGATTGTCTGATAGATTTTCACGCATTCAGCATAGAAGTTATGCAATTGAAGATGAATTTCGTGGCATATATTAATTCCGCATCTTTAATCATTACAAAATAGAAGATATATTCGGAAAGTGGAAATTCTTGCTTATTTGTTTCCATCATAGTTATTCTATTACTTTGATTTCTCCTATTTATAATTTTTTGTTTATTCCATTAAAATTAAAACAAATTTGATATACTTACGCTGCCTATTTAATTAAATCGTTTAATTAACAGTCACGCTTTGATATTATTTTGTTACGAGTGATGCACTGGATGAACCTACACGAAACAAAATATCCATTTTATCATTATTTTATCTAATCAAGATCAGCGGAGGATCTACAGCTATCGAGGCCCGGGACGAAGTCTCTCTGAGGCCCCCTAATTGGAATGATCACCATACAAAATATTAATACAAATATATAATTAACATTTATTTCATCAAAATTAAATCTAGGGGAAAATTTATTAAACTTGTTTAGTTTGTAACAGTAGTTTACTTTCTGCATATAGAGCTGTATCTACCACTGGGCTGTCGCATGAGGGCTGGTGCATGGCTAGAGGGATGGAAAACTGCTCATATCTTATAAAATTATAGCATCAGTGCTTCTATCATAAATTTTTAAACATAAACACGGCACATTTATGTAATCATCCTTCCAGACTACAAAGTCCCTTTTTAATATTCATACGTATAAATACATATACTTAAAATTTAAGGTTCTTCGGAGAGTGTCTGATCAAGGGGGATCGGACCACCTCCGCCCTGTTGGTACGCCACCGATCAATACTGAAATGCATATTTAATACGACAGTTTTGATCCAATTTACCCTGAGTGATGGAAGTTTACTTTTTGTCAATTGTAACATTTATTTACTTTACTTTAAAGCTTTAAACATGAAAAAAAATTTTATAACAAACGAAAATAATTACCAATCTCCTAAAAGACAGCTAAACAAACACTTCTATATAAACATAATCAACTTATAAGGTTAATTAAACTTGCTTTAGATTTATTTTAGCAATTTTTTTTCGTTGGTATATAAATAAGAGTTTTTTTAATATGCAGTATAATTTATCAACATCAATTTCTTCACCACAATATCATGTCTTTTATTGATCAAAATTTGATGACATGATCGACTTTTCTCTATTTTCCTAAATTTAATACTCATTCTATTCATTTCGGGCGTTGTTTGTATACTTGAAATTATCGCTAACGATTCATGTAAATCATTTCGTCTTATATTTGAATCATAAAGTAAAAGAGCAAATAAATAAATATTTTATAAATCCGAAATAAAAATATATTAATTGTCTTAATGTAAGACAAAGTTTAATAATTATAAACTGCATGTTACCTGCAGTGGCGTATCAAGGGGAGGCGGAGGGGACCGACTGCCCCGGGCCTCTGATCAAGGTGGCCTCGGAAGAACCCTAACTTTTAAGTATATGTACCTGTATGTATAGATAGGAATATTCATGCAATTTTCCATCTACGTTATATCATAAAATGCAATTTTAAATTTTATTTGCATTTACAAAAACAAAAATAAGTTTGTTTTAATTAAAAAATAAATTGAAGCTATTATGTAATGTCCTATTCTGGGACCATGATGGGTACTGTATAGATAACACGCAACTTTCTAATTTTCATGCATTAAATTGCTTTTTCCTTAATCATCGTTTTATTTAATGCTATATTAAACTTTAATATTCATTTTCAATCTCATGCTGCCAGATAAATAGATTTTTTTATACCCATGAAAGAAGGAAATTGCTTTGTTTATAATCAGAAATAATCTTTATAGCAATCAAAAGACTTTAACGTTGATTTCCCTATCTCGATTATCTTCATCTTTTTTATTTTTATTAATGATCTTAGTCTATTAAAACTAGTAATTGAAAAAGTAAATAAAATAGTAATTAAAATTATACAATGATCAAATCATTTGCTTAAATCAAGCATATGTATGATTTAATATAAATAGAAAAATTTCATTATATTTGAAACGATTACAGAAAACATTGCTCTAAGATAACAGCAAATAATGCACAGATATACATTTCCATTAGAAAATCATCTCGGAATAGTGGGATACAAAAAATCTTTGGTACCCGGGGCAGCATTTTTTGGAATCCCTCTTCCTCACCAAAAACACATCTGTTTTAACTTTCAACATGCACATTTTTATAAATAATTTTTAAGAACTGCAAATTATATAAAAATTTTTATACAAATATCTGGTGAATTGTGCTGATATTCCATACATTTGGCCCCCCATTCAACTTGGTGCCCAGGACGAACCGCTGCTCGCCCCCCTCTGATACGCCACTATCTTGGAGGCAAAGTGATATGCGAATGCTTTAAAACGTGTCAATCTGACTGAATTTTTTAGGCCTTGGAGGATCAGATTCGATTCCGGATCCTACACCTTCAGTTTTTCAGGATGGCTCCAGGCCAAGCCGGCTTATAGGTTAATTCATGTTTCATATCCCTATGTTCAAATTTATATATTTTTGTCGGCCGGATGGCGGCAAGGTAAAGCTGTGGCTTAACACCCTGAAGGATCCGGGTTCAAACCGGATCCTTCAGGGTTTTAAGCCACAACTTTACCACGTCTCCAGTTTTTCAGGAGGGGTCCGGGCCCGGCCCGGCCCGTTGACCCCCCTTCTACAACCATCCGGTTGATCCCATCATGGGTGGTGGGTTCTGTTCGTGTGATAATATGGATACATGAGTCCCTTGTATTGGTATAATAAAAAAATTTATATATTTTTATAATTTATATATTTTTGTCCGGGTTGTTTTATGGGGGGCTCTTACTATACATATTTGTACGCTTAGAATGTAATAAATGAATATGAGTATTCTAAATAATACTTTGCAGATAATTTTCATTTTGAGATATAAAATAAAAACTTGGAATATTATTGAAATGAGCTGTAAACCGAAGTATGCCTATATAGGCCTATATATTTCCGATATTTAACATGATTTTTCTACATTTTTTTTTATATAATTTTGGTATATCAGAAATTATATTAAAGCTAAAGTAGAATAAATTTCAAATATGCATATTTAACAAATTTAAAAATGTTAATAAAACTGTTCTTGTTGGTCCCTGTAGCAACCGAAAACATTACTTCCACGAATATCATCATCAATATTATTAGAATATTTCTTTAAGCAAGTGCTAGAAATCATAATTTATGCCATACTTTATTTTCGATATGTTTTCATTAACACTTTAATAAATTTGAAATGAGAAGTTAAATATTGAACGTTTCTTCATGTAAAAACAATTGTACTAAAGTGGAATAATAAATTTTATGGAACGTTTATGTTCTGTTAGTGTTTACAATAATAATCAATAAATTCCACTTTCCAAGCTAGAAAAATTCATTGCCATTTATGAAAATATTGTTTGCATGTCATCATCGACGATGGATATGAGGTTTTATATCTGTTTTATTTCCTTTCAGATATCATGTTTTTGGTAAGTTACTTTATTAATCAGTTCTTAATTTGTAAAATTATAATTTAATAAACTAAAATTTAATATTTTATTTCGTTGAAAGATTAAAAAGTAAATTTAAACATGAGTAAAAAATTAAAAATTAGATTTTCTTGGATTTTAATTGCAAATTTATTGATGCCATTGAAATCTTGCATGAAATTTTATCTCTGTGTTGTAGTGATTGAGATCCAACATGAATTATTCAGAAAATTAATTGATTAAATGTAGTAATTCTATAGCAATATATATATATATATATATAATATTGCTTATTAAAATAATGCCGTTATTATTGTACACAATCAATGAAGAATTTTTTAACAAATTTTGATGTTTATCGTAAGTGATCTTTTGAAACTATCATTGTTATAAATTATTTATAATATTTTTATTTCCTTATTTTTTATATATATATCTATATAGCGAAAGAGAAACATCTGAAATTATTCCAGAGGATTATAACAGTGACTTACCACCTATTGTTAATAGTGAGTTAATTTTCATAATACAGGTACTCCTCACTTAACGACCGAGTTCCGTTCTCACTACTTGGTCGTAGAACGAATTGGTCGGTAAGCGAGTAACTTGTTCCTATATATATATATAGAAAATATTGGAAACAAATTTCAACTTGAAAATTTATATTTTAATTTTTGGAACTACGAGTGCGGCAATTATATGCAATAGAAATCGTAAGCGTCGCCTATGGTCAAAAACCGAATTTTCCGTTAAAAAAAACAGGTGTAAGTGCGAGCAGTCGTTAAACAGAGAGATCGTAAAGCGAGGAGTACCTGTAATATAATTTTGCTGATTTTCCAAGATTTTATTTTAATAAATGTTTGTAATCATATTTATAATGTTAATTTCATATTTATTGTATAATTTTCATTTAATTAATTATTTTAATCGCTTATATACTGTATATCCATTCAGTTAAATTTACATTATTGCTAATTTTTATTGTTAAATAACATTAAAGTAAAAAAAAAGTTAAAATCATAGTTTTTCAATTAGTAATTATTCCACATTTTTAAAAATATTATAAAAATTATAAATTAAATAATTATAATTATGATTTGATACCGTATATATAAGTTTCCAGCACGCAAAAAAAATTTTTAGTTTTAGCGATCAATATAATCTACATAGTACTGATTTTACCTGTCATAAAATCTCAATAGTTTTAATCTTTTACATTCTATTTTTTAGCATCAGAATAAAACTTTTTAAGAGATGATAATAATAATTTATTAATTTACGACAAATTTACCATATACAGCAGTTTTAAACGATCGCTGCGGGTTTTCTGGTCGTTGAATATTCAACGACCAGAAAACCCGCAGCGATCGTTTAAAACTGCTGTATATGGTAAATTTGTCGTAAATTAATAAATTATTATTATCATCTCTTAAAAAGTTTTATTCTGATGCTAAAAAATAGAATGTAAAAGATTAAAACTATTGAGATTTTATGACAGGTAAAATCAGTACTATGTAGATTATATTGATCGCTAAAACTAAAAATTTTTTTTGCGTGCTGGAAACTTATATATACGGTATCAAATCATAATTATAATTATTTAATTTATAATTTTTATAATATTTTTAAAAATGTGGAATAATTACTAATTGAAAAACTATGATTTTAACTTTTTTTTTACTTTAATGTTATTTAACAATAAAAATTAGCAATAATGTAAATTTAACTGAATGGATATACAGTATATAAGCGATTAAAATAATTAATTAAATGAAAATTATACAATAAATATGAAATTAACATTATAAATATGATTACAAACATTTATTAAAATAAAATCTTGGAAAATCAGCAAAATTATATTACAGGTACTCCTCGCTTTACGATCTCTCTGTTTAACGACTGCTCGCACTTACACCTGTTTTTTTTAACGGAAAATTCGGTTTTTGACCATAGGCGACGCTTACGATTTCTATTGCATATAATTGCCGCACTCGTAGTTCCAAAAATTAAAATATAAATTTTCAAGTTGAAATTTGTTTCCAATATTTTCTATATATATATATAGGAACAAGTTACTCGCTTACCGACCAATTCGTTCTACGACCAAGTAGTGAGAACGGAACTCGGTCGTTAAGTGAGGAGTACCTGTATTATGAAAATTAACTCACTATTAACAATAGGTGGTAAGTCACTGTTATAATCCTCTGGAATAATTTCAGATGTTTCTCTTTCGCTATATAGATATATATATAAAAAATAAGGAAATAAAAATATTATAAATAATTTATAACAATGATAGTTTCAAAAGATCACTTACGATAAACATCAAAATTTGTTAAAAAATTCTTCATTGATTGTGTACAATAATAACGGCATTATTTTAATAAGCAATATTATATATATATATATATATATTGCTATAGAATTACTACATTTAATCAATTAATTTTCTGAATAATTCATGTTGGATCTCAATCACTACAACACAGAGATAAAATTTCATGCAAGATTTCAATGGCATCAATAAATTTGCAATTAAAATCCAAGAAAATCTAATTTTTAATTTTTTACTCATGTTTAAATTTACTTTTTAATCTTTCAACGAAATAAAATATTAAATTTTAGTTTATTAAATTATAATTTTACAAATTAAGAACTGATTAATAAAGTAACTTACCAAAAACATGATATCTGAAAGGAAATAAAACAGATATAAAACCTCATATCCATCGTCGATGATGACATGCAAACAATATTTTCATAAATGGCAATGAATTTTTCTAGCTTGGAAAGTGGAATTTATTGATTATTATTGTAAACACTAACAGAACATAAACGTTCCATAAAATTTATTATTCCACTTTAGTACAATTGTTTTTACATGAAGAAACGTTCAATATTTAACTTCTCATTTCAAATTTATTAAAGTGTTAATGAAAACATATCGAAAATAAAGTATGGCATAAATTATGATTTCTAGCACTTGCTTAAAGAAATATTCTAATAATATTGATGATGATATTCGTGGAAGTAATGTTTTCGGTTGCTACAGGGACCAACAAGAACAGTTTTATTAACATTTTTAAATTTGTTAAATATGCATATTTGAAATTTATTCTACTTTAGCTTTAATATAATTTCTGATATACCAAAATTATATAAAAAAAAATGTAGAAAAATCATGTTAAATATCGGAAATATATAGGCCTATATAGGCATACTTCGGTTTACAGCTCATTTCAATAATATTCCAAGTTTTTATTTTATATCTCAAAATGAAAATTATCTGCAAAGTATTATTTAGAATACTCATATTCATTTATTACATTCTAAGCGTACAAATATGTATAGTAAGAGCCCCCCATAAAACAACCCGGACAAAAATATATAAATTATAAAAATATATAAATTTTTTTATTATACCAATACAAGGGACTCATGTATCCATATTATCACACGAACAGAACCCACCACCCATGATGGGATCAACCGGATGGTTGTAGAAGGGGGGTCAACGGGCCGGGCCGGGCCCGGACCCCTCCTGAAAAACTGGAGACGTGGTAAAGTTGTGGCTTAAAACCCTGAAGGATCCGGTTTGAACCCGGATCCTTCAGGGTGTTAAGCCACAGCTTTACCTTGCCGCCATCCGGCCGACAAAAATATATAAATTTGAACATAGGGATATGAAACATGAATTAACCTATAAGCCGGCTTGGCCTGGAGCCATCCTGAAAAACTGAAGGTGTAGGATCCGGAATCGAATCTGATCCTCCAAGGCCTAAAAAATTCAGTCAGATTGACACGTTTTAAAGCATTCGCATATCACTTTGCCTCCAAGATAGTGGCGTATCAGAGGGGGGCGAGCAGCGGTTCGTCCTGGGCACCAAGTTGAATGGGGGGCCAAATGTATGGAATATCAGCACAATTCACCAGATATTTGTATAAAAATTTTTATATAATTTGCAGTTCTTAAAAATTATTTATAAAAATGTGCATGTTGAAAGTTAAAACAGATGTGTTTTTGGTGAGGAAGAGGGATTCCAAAAAATGCTGCCCCGGGTACCAAAGATTTTTTGTATCCCACTATTCCGAGATGATTTTCTAATGGAAATGTATATCTGTGCATTATTTGCTGTTATCTTAGAGCAATGTTTTCTGTAATCGTTTCAAATATAATGAAATTTTTCTATTTATATTAAATCATACATATGCTTGATTTAAGCAAATGATTTGATCATTGTATAATTTTAATTACTATTTTATTTACTTTTTCAATTACTAGTTTTAATAGACTAAGATCATTAATAAAAATAAAAAAGATGAAGATAATCGAGATAGGGAAATCAACGTTAAAGTCTTTTGATTGCTATAAAGATTATTTCTGATTATAAACAAAGCAATTTCCTTCTTTCATGGGTATAAAAAAATCTATTTATCTGGCAGCATGAGATTGAAAATGAATATTAAAGTTTAATATAGCATTAAATAAAACGATGATTAAGGAAAAAGCAATTTAATGCATGAAAATTAGAAAGTTGCGTGTTATCTATACAGTACCCATCATGGTCCCAGAATAGGACATTACATAATAGCTTCAATTTATTTTTTAATTAAAACAAACTTATTTTTGTTTTTGTAAATGCAAATAAAATTTAAAATTGCATTTTATGATATAACGTAGATGGAAAATTGCATGAATATTCCTATCTATACATACAGGTACATATACTTAAAAGTTAGGGTTCTTCCGAGGCCACCTTGATCAGAGGCCCGGGGCAGTCGGTCCCCTCCGCCTCCCCTTGATACGCCACTGCAGGTAACATGCAGTTTATAATTATTAAACTTTGTCTTACATTAAGACAATTAATATATTTTTATTTCGGATTTATAAAATATTTATTTATTTGCTCTTTTACTTTATGATTCAAATATAAGACGAAATGATTTACATGAATCGTTAGCGATAATTTCAAGTATACAAACAACGCCCGAAATGAATAGAATGAGTATTAAATTTAGGAAAATAGAGAAAAGTCGATCATGTCATCAAATTTTGATCAATAAAAGACATGATATTGTGGTGAAGAAATTGATGTTGATAAATTATACTGCATATTAAAAAAACTCTTATTTATATACCAACGAAAAAAAATTGCTAAAATAAATCTAAAGCAAGTTTAATTAACCTTATAAGTTGATTATGTTTATATAGAAGTGTTTGTTTAGCTGTCTTTTAGGAGATTGGTAATTATTTTCGTTTGTTATAAAATTTTTTTTCATGTTTAAAGCTTTAAAGTAAAGTAAATAAATGTTACAATTGACAAAAAGTAAACTTCCATCACTCAGGGTAAATTGGATCAAAACTGTCGTATTAAATATGCATTTCAGTATTGATCGGTGGCGTACCAACAGGGCGGAGGTGGTCCGATCCCCCTTGATCAGACACTCTCCGAAGAACCTTAAATTTTAAGTATATGTATTTATACGTATGAATATTAAAAAGGGACTTTGTAGTCTGGAAGGATGATTACATAAATGTGCCGTGTTTATGTTTAAAAATTTATGATAGAAGCACTGATGCTATAATTTTATAAGATATGAGCAGTTTTCCATCCCTCTAGCCATGCACCAGCCCTCATGCGACAGCCCAGTGGTAGATACAGCTCTATATGCAGAAAGTAAACTACTGTTACAAACTAAACAAGTTTAATAAATTTTCCCCTAGATTTAATTTTGATGAAATAAATGTTAATTATATATTTGTATTAATATTTTGTATGGTGATCATTCCAATTAGGGGGCCTCAGAGAGACTTCGTCCCGGGCCTCGATAGCTGTAGATCCTCCGCTGATCTTGATTAGATAAAATAATGATAAAATGGATATTTTGTTTCGTGTAGGTTCATCCAGTGCATCACTCGTAACAAAATAATATCAAAGCGTGACTGTTAATTAAACGATTTAATTAAATAGGCAGCGTAAGTATATCAAATTTGTTTTAATTTTAATGGAATAAACAAAAAATTATAAATAGGAGAAATCAAAGTAATAGAATAACTATGATGGAAACAAATAAGCAAGAATTTCCACTTTCCGAATATATCTTCTATTTTGTAATGATTAAAGATGCGGAATTAATATATGCCACGAAATTCATCTTCAATTGCATAACTTCTATGCTGAATGCGTGAAAATCTATCAGACAATCCACAATTGTTACAGGTAAATCTCAGAAGTGTGAACATCAACCAATTTAATATGGATAAAACTATAGAGTTAATTAATTTAATTTTAGTTTTAATAGATTTGTCATCCCCGAATTTCACAGAAAATTAATCAGTTATGTAGCTGAAAACTTATTATGGAGAATTATTCAAACTTTGAATATATGCCAGTTTTAAGCTCTGGGAAATAAGAAATATATTCAAGTCGATAGATATTCAAGAAGACAAATTCATCAAGAAATGACTATTAATTCAGGAAAGATCTTCAAGGTTAACTTTTTCGTATTTTTTTCCTTCAAAAAATACACTAAAATTGCTGATAATAAGGTATTAATTAAATAATAATAAAAAAATATTAAAATTTGTGTTGCACGATATTTTCGCTATTTGTTCTCCAGAAAACATTTTATATTTATGAATATCTTTATTATTTTTGATGTGGAAAAATTCATCATTTAATTTTCATTATCTGTCGGATGGCAGAACATAAAGCAATGACTTTGCTACATTGGAGGATCAAATTCAAATTCGTTTTCCACACCTCTAGATCTTTAGCAAGGATCTAGCACATTGAATTCCATCTTTAGCTTTCCGGTTTATCCCAATTATTATGTTGGCTTGCCTGTCATAAACTCTGAAAAGACCAGATACAATATATAAACTCCATATATATATATGTAATATAATATATGTATATGTAGATGTATATGTATGAGATATAGCGGCTTAACTAATAAATTAATTTTCATTTCAAAATTTGCCTGAATTGATGCAATTTGTTTTTCAGATCAATTTCTTTGATCCAAACTTTAATGCAATATCGAATTCATAATCAATAATTAATTATTATTTTGCATATCAGAGATACAGTCTATATCAGCAGTTCTCAAACTGTGGGGCGCGCCCACCAAGGGGGGCGTGAGTGTCGTTCAAAGGGGGCGCGAATTTATTCAGGCTAACTAGCGAAATATTGTTTTTTCTTATTTTTTTTGTGGCGCACGAAGGAAAATAACGGAGGCTTGCTATGAAAATGCTCATACCGTTTGCAACAACATACTTATATGAAACTGGATTTTCAGCTTTAGCAGCCATGAAGAATAAATATTGTGCAAGACTTGATGCTACCAAGGAATTAAGAGTTGTTTTCTAGCATTAGTCCTCGTTTTAATAAAATTTATGGTCAGAAACAAGCTCATCCATTGCATTAATTATAGATAGTTATATTATGTGAGAAAATTCCATGCAAATTAAAAAAAAAAAGATTTAAACTTAAAATACTAAATATAAATTGTAAATATATTCTAGAAATGCTATATATATATATTTAATTTTATTATATATGCATAAAAAGTAATAAAAATAATTTGTTCTAATATGAGGATTTAAATACTAGCATTAAAAAAAGTTTTTAATTCTTAAAACTTCAAATTATATTGAATAGGAAGGAAGGAGACGTGAAATCTTCAGAGTGATATTAGGGGGCCCCATAGGTAAAAAGTTTGAGAATCGCTGGTTAAATTTAAAAAAATTGCAATTTTCAAAAATTGTTAAATTATTAACCAAGTCGTAATTCTGCTTAAAATACGAATTTATTATTATTATTGTTATAACTATAATAATTTTAAACGTTTTCATTGTAAAAATAATTAATACATCTTAAATTAATTAGGAGAATATAAACCAAATATTAATCAACGCCAAATGACTCCTAGTGGAATAAATTAGAATTAAACTGCAATAATAATTAGTTTTTAAATTTGGATTATGGTGCTTTCATTTGTTGACTAGTGAAACTTATACTAATATGGCGTCATCAGTATGTTTTTAATTTTAATTAATTTTCGGAAATAAAAATATTGCTATTTCCGGAGTCGAATGGAAAGTTTCGGTTAACACCGCGATGCCTTAACCCAGCGGCCCGTGGAAACACTTCGGCTTTCCGCTCTGGAGGACCCGGGTTCGAGTCTCGGGTCCTACCCCTTGAAAATATTTATCATGGGGTCCGGGCCCGGCCCATCGATCCCCGTCCTCCACAATCCGGCTGACCCCTCC
>WUQG02437146.1:0-13874 GCA_011317285.2 Androctonus mauritanicus
GGACATATCTTTAAAAGATCTCTGAATTAATAAAATTTGTTTCGAAAAAGCGTTTATATATTTTGCGTAGACTGCAATTACAAAAAAGAGGGGAGGGGGTATCACCCCCTCTCCTCTTTTTTTGTAGCTGCGGCCCTCCGTATCTCTAATGACGACGGTTGCGGCCCTCGGGGTCATTAAAATTGGACAGCCCTGTTCTATAGGATGGATTAACCTTTGCAATCCATGAGGTCTTTACCATATAAGACAGTTCATCACTAGTTGAAAAGAGATTCCTATCATCATTCAAAAACTTATGCTTTAAATATCGTTAGTCACGAATGATAAATTCAGAATTATTCATTGCAAATTTATCTGATAAAACTTTATAAAAAATCGAAAAAAGTTCTATTTAATTTGGTCTTTAGCACTGAACTCGCATTTTTTAAGGGGAACTTATTTCAATAAGAGGAACCATTAAAAAAATTCTGTTGATAAATTTTTTGCCTAATGATGAAATTCTAGCACAGTTAAATGGAGTATCTCTTTTTACATAATATTCTTACCTGTTAGAATTGTCAGTTCTGCTAAATTTTATTGTTAAATGATCGATCTTCAATATTTTGAAAGCAATGTATAACTGTACATAAACCTAAGAACATTTGACAAATATAATCTGCAGTTTTTCAAATTTAATTCAAAAATTATTTCAAGATCAAATGTTAGAGATGGATAAGGTTCTATTTTATCAATAATTAAAATTAATTATGGTCATTTTGACAACTCTATTTACATTATTTCATAATGAAAAATTGATTAAAATATAGTATAGGGAATTTTGCAATTATTTTATCGGAAAATTCCCTATATTAGTTTTGATTAATTTTTTCAGTGGTGTGTATAAAATAAATTGTCAAAATAGAATTACTGTTAACAATTTCCAAATAATATAAATTACTAAAAAATTATCTGAAATTATATAATAAATTTTTTTATAAATCCAAAATCGTATTTATTAGTTTATAATTTTTTTACATTTCACCAATAGAATAAATCTGCATTATCATTATATAAATGAAATTTTATAGATAGACTAGTTCTTTTCTCTGATATATACAGTACAGTATTTTAAACTTAAGGATTTAGTAAACTTTTTGATTTTCCCTAGTGTTTTAAAATTTTTAATTATAAAATTTACTAATTTTAATGTGAATAAGATATATATGTACAGTATTTAGTTTTTACACAGTTAAAAAATGTTTAAATCTTTCTGTAATGAAAAATTCATAAACTTTATTATTATTTAATACCAGACTTGCAGAAAAATAATAAATTTAACTTAATAACATTAATTTTAAAAATATATATTGAATTTTTATTTATTTACTTTTTACATATTTCAAACGGAAAAGTATATTCTATTTGCAATTGTCAACTGTTTTTTTCCCAAAATTCTGAACACAACACATTTTAAGAAACAATGGGTAATATCCACATTATATGGCATTTGTTAAAACAAGTCTATTTGCAGAGTTCAAACTGTGTTATTTTTAAAATACAGTATTTTACATTTTTAAATAAATTTACTTTTTAAATGGTTTGATTGGAAAATCTCAGCAAGTAATAAGATTGTGTAAGATATTTCATACAAAATTTTCAATTGTTGTAGAAAAAAAACTCTACCATACATTAAGGTGTGAAAATAATATTAAATTAATTTTTTATTCTTCAGGCTATATCTTAACAGATGTTTACATGATTTTGAGTTCAAGTGAAATATGTACTTTTCACCTTTCTCTAAATCACTCCCTGCTTCCTATGGCCCTAAGGCTATTAGAAAGGCAAGTGGCAGGAACTTTAGTGAACAAAATTTGCAGTCTTTCCTGTTCACTGGATTGTTAAGACTTTGTGCAAGGCCTCTTGCTGACAAGGTGTGAGATGTCTAATGCATTCAGAGAATACTTCAGCATTATTCTAAAAAAATAAAAAAAAAAATTTATTTAAAAACATAAATAAAATATGCCTGTACATTTATTTTATTTTTAACATATTTAATAACCACCAAAGTTATTCATAATATAATGGCAGAGTCAATACTGAATCTATTATTAACTTTGAATATAAAAATTTGTGTCAAATACAAAATTTATTATTTTATCAACAAAATCAACCTGCATTTCAACACACTGTGTAAGCAGTTCACATACTGTCTGATAATTAATTCTTTACAATGTATTAGTCATGTCTTACTTCAAATGTAAATAAATTTTCTGCTTTATTATAGAAATATTTTGTTTAAAATTTTCCATCCTTTATAACATGTTATGTAAATAATAGGAATATTTGATTTCAAGTTCAATTTTCAAAGAATGTCAGATTTGAAATTATCAAAAATTAACAATTCACAAATATTTATATTTATTTTGCTTTTGTTAAAGAAAGGTTTATGGTATAGAAAAGATATGAGCATCTGCTACTAGATAAATTCTGGCAATAGGTGTATCCGACATCTTAATTTAAAATTTTTCTCGTTTTCATTAAAATATCAATAAATTTTATTTTTTCACAACAATACACATTATAATATTAAAATAAATTTAAAATGATAATAAATTATTATAAAAACATTAAATATTCGAAAAATTTAATTAAAATATTATTTTAAAAATTTAATTAAAATATTATTTTAAAAAAATATAAATTACTTCAGAGAATTAAATTTCATGTAATGTAAAAAGATAAATTTATTATTATTATGATTTTTGAAAACTTGATAATAAGTCTAGCAGCACATGCAAAGTCAATTTACAGATCATGAACTGTGGTATAATAAAATTTTCACAACATAACTAATCATAAGGGTCTAATAAACTTTACAATAATTTTTATGAAAAATTTTAAAAGTAATGCATTCTTTCAATGGCATATATGAAAACAGACTATCTATAAAGCATTGAACTTATAAAGTTTTTTTATTTTTGAAAAATGCCTCAGCTTTAATAGATCCATGTGGATACAGCTGATTTAAAAATATTATAATTTGTAGACTAATTAACTTTGTAGGCTAGATAATACACAGCAAATTTATATCATTTAACAATAGTTATTATGATCAACTTTATCATTGTAATTGTACTATAACCTTGCTAAAAAATGATTGTTTAAAACTAAAAAATATTACTGTTTCAATATTTTTTTATAATAACTATATTACTTTATTTTTGAAAAACCTTTTAAATCTAAAATTACTCAACTCAAAATTGCTTAAGTTGGATCATCTACATTTCTTTATGGACAATTTTCTTATTTGAAAAAAATCTATCCAAACTTTTTATCAGAATATAATATTTTCACTAATAAACAATAAAATTAAACATTTTAAGTATTTAACACTTATAAAAATACAAACCTGTATAAGCCTAAGTAGAGTTATCATGCGCTTTCCAACATCAGAATCAAGTTTGATTGCTTCATGAACAAAAGTTTCAGACATGACCATAACAATTCGAGGTAAATTACAATTTTCAGGTCCTAGTAACATTGGATTGCTCCTTTTAAGAGGAAAATTTTAATTATTAACTCAGCAATTTAAATAAATTTCATAATTACTTATGTACAATACAAAAACATAAATATAATAAAACAAATTACTCACTGTTCTAATAAAGTACAGAGGAATCCATAAACATGTGGTGCTTCATCCTCATCTTCCCATACAGGTAACCAATTCAGCCAATGTGGCAATACTTCTCTAATATCAACTTGACTACAATTATAAGATAAAATTTTGGTAATTGCAGCTATGGCATTTTCTGTTGCATTAATATTTTCTGGTGAACGTGAATCAGGAGCATTAATCATTTGTGCTAACCTTGGAATGCTTTCTATAAATAGATTTCTTTAATGAGATAAAAATGTATTTCTCTAAATGCATAAAACATTATTTTATAATTATAACTAACCAGCACAAGCTTTTGCAAATCCTTCACCTCCAAACTGCCCTAAAACCCCTATTCCATATGCAGCTGCTTGTCTCACTTCAGGACTTTGATCTCCAAGGGATTCCATCATCAAATGCAAGAAATATTCCTGATATTTGCTACATGCCTAAAATAAATTTTAATCTTCTGGTGATTGAAATTCTTAGCATATTTACAGTTTAGACAAAACATACTAAACAATTATCAAAAACAAGCACTATTAGTAAGTTTAGCAATTTTTTATAATTGCCAGACTTGCTAATAGTGCTCATTTTTGATAATTGGTTTGATAGAAGCAAGTGATTTTTTATGTATTTGTGACAAACTAAACAATTTGTGATACTAAAAATCATTTATAGGAAAAGTAACCAAGATTCTAAATATACAAATTTTATTCAACATAAATTTTTAAATTGCTTTCCTATGCATAATCAAATTTTGAATGTATGTTTCTGTGAGGATTTTTTCAGAACCTCGTCAATTTGTACAAAAATCTTATCCAAAACATTCAAACTAAATTAATTTTTAAAAGCACAGTAAAAAGGTTGTACAGTAGGTCCCCAATTTATGTAGTTTCAAAGATTCATGGATGTATAAATATTTTTATTGATTTCTATAAAATGCAAATGAAAAATTCATTAAATAATTTATATTTTTTGCAAAAGTAGTTTTTTTTGCAAAAGTCTTAAATTTACTTACACTTAAAGTACAAGTATCCCTCCTATAACAGTTTCGCTCTAATACAATTTGAAAATTGCAGAAACCCTCATATAACACAGTACTTCTACAATACAGTTTTTACTTAACACATTTATAAAATTACATTTACTCTCTTACAACACAAACATTTTCATTAATTTTTGTAAATCTACACTATGGACACAAAATACACACATAAACAGCAGTCATTGGGAAATACTTTGCTAAAATTAATCATAAATACGATTTTGCTAGTTTGCCATGAGAGTGATAATATATAGTCTATTTTTGATTTCAATTGAAAACTGAGTTAATTGTATATCAAACATTAGTTCTTGGACAAAAAATAAGTTTTTATTCTTCAATAGAGAAATGTGAAATAGAAAAGAAACATTTTTATTCATAATTTTTTTGGATATATGTTAAGGAATGATTGTTTTCTAATGGGTTGTAGTGGGTTAGATTACAGATTTTGTAAAGAGAGCAGAAAAATATTCAAACTTTAAATGGAAAAAAAACTTCATAAAGTGAAGTTGATATTGTTAAAAAGAAAAAAACATTCTCATTTTAATTTTAGTAAAAGAGATATAATTATTAAATGAATGTTACATAGGCTGTATACTTTTTATTTTACATATATTATTTTTTTTGGAAATCTTTTCTTTCTTTAGGTTTTGTGTTATTAATATTTTTAATGAAAATTAAGTTTCTTATGTGGAATTAAAGAAAGTTATTTGTTTTTAATTGGTTTTGGAACATAACTCCCTTTTTTGTATTGGTTCCAGGTCTCATATAACACGGTTTTACACAACACAGTGTTTTTTAGGAATCTATCTACTCTGTTATATGAGAGATTTCATTTGAACATTATATTTGCTCATATGTGAATATCAAATTTAAGCATTATTGAACTTCTGTGGTTTACAATTTATATAGAAATTTTTTGGATGAATTAATCATATAAGTTGAGGACTTACTATATTCATAAAAAAGAATAATTAAAGAAACAGGATTTATAGAGAACATGAATAACTATAAAGTTCAAAATGAACAAGGTAAAATTTGATTTGAACTATTAGACAAGTTGGATTATACAGAATATACTTTCCAAAAGAAAAAAAAGCCAATCTAAAATGTATGATTTTTATTAATAGATTAAAATGTTCTTGGAAAATTCTCATAAATTGATAACTAATTTTATTATTGACTTCAATGAAAAAATAATAATGTGCTACCGAGCCTGAAAAATGTCACTCATTTTTCATTAAGATATTCTGATGTATCTATCTAGTTATATAAATGATGGCAAAATCACATCAATAATTAATGTTAATTTTTTTCATAACATAACCAAAAAAAAACAGTTTTCTTACAGAAAGACCATAATAAATATGTCAACCGCTGCATAGTAAAGCAGTCTTTTACAATCTGAAGGTTACAGATTCAATTGCAGGTCCCATATTTCCTAGAGGAAGTAAGTGACCTTGAAGATCTATTAGCTGATGTAATCATGGTGTGAGAAAACAGCTAAAGATATAAACAGCTCCATTGTTAAGTAATCTCTGATTAGAAAACAGCATAAAATTTAGAAACAAAGAAATGTCCCCAATAAAAATTGGGTACAGTCATTTTTTAGTAATTTCAACAAAATATTTTTGCAGAAAATAATACACTGATTGTATCATAAACAATTGTATATTATCATATTTATCATAGTTATTTATTTACTTACTCATTATTATTATACGTTTTTGTAAAAATTTGTGCATTTCCATAGAAATTGCTAATGTTGTTCTAGAATCCTTAGCCGTTTTTGTTTTTTGAACCTGAAGATGGCAACTATGTCTGTATTGCCGAAAACGTTCATTTTTAGTAAACATTTTGAGTCACGACTGCATTTTGGGTTGAATTATTTATTTATAGCTTATAAAGTGATTATGCAGTATAATCGAGTCTCTCTTGATGAATTAATAGAAAATCCAACAAATAATATCAAGAAAGAATTTAACTATTAACTTAGTTTCCCTCATTTTATTAGACTATTAAGTAAAAAAATAGAAAGAAAAAAAGTCATTAGCAAATGAATCATTAGTGTGCTTACCAAAACTAAATATATGCTTTAAAACTCATAAAAGAAAGAAAAATGTTGACCATTAATAAATTTTAAATTTTCAATATTTGATTTAAAGAATTTTTCTAATTTGTATAATGATCACCACATTTTTATGGAATATTTCCCATATTGTGTGTTAAAAATTCTGCTTCATTCAGATGAATTATTATTGTAAAAGTTCAGTTTAGTAGCAATAGAATAGGTTTTAAGTGATACTAATTTTTTCAGTGTGAGTAATAAATCCCTCATAAACAGCTAAGAACAATTAAAATTATGATGATTAAATTTAATTATAATAAAGTTTTGCTATACTAACAACAACTTATCATAAATTAAACATATATAAGTATAAATTTTAATAATGTATAATTGAAGAATTGTAACACAAGTAAAATGTTTATCTTATTATTATTAATATATTTTCTAGTTTAAATCATACAATGTGTATTTTTAAAATTTAAATTTGATTTCAAAGATTCATTCTATAATAATAATAATAATAATATATTTATTTTCAGGCCTTAGGTAGTCTTTACTTTATCCATAATAATGTTAAAAATGTAGAAATTTGGGATTTTAAAGGTATTTTTTCCTTACTTTTTTATCAATAGATAGAAATAAAATATTAAATAATTTATGCATTTTACAATATAGTAGCTTCTCAACTTACTTCAAAAGTTGCATTCTTGGCAACATTACATACAGATGGTCCTTGACTTATGCTGGAGTTCAGATTTGACCCTGCATCATAAGTTGAAAAATTTGTAGTTATAAATTCTCGAAATTTATGAGTTTCTCACTACTAATATTTACTAGGACACTATATATTATCTTAATGAACATAAAGAACAAAACTATAAGAACAAAATACAAAAAGGATTCTCTTTAGTATATCAGACCATTTAAGTCAAGGATTCTAGTCAATTGAATTGCGTTGATTAATTACAAAATTAGATTATGTCATTGTCATAAGTATGAGTGGTTGTAAGTCAAGAACTATCTGTATATTGAATTCATAAATAAAAAATAAAAGCCTTAAGCATATATGTACAGCAGAGAACTATGAAAGCCATATGTTGAATTTTTGCATAAATCAAATTTGTATATTTAAATTATTGCATAATTATTATGATAAAATAAAAAATATTATATGCTGAATACAGAAGATATTTAAAATTCTGTTAACTTTCTGAAAATTATTTCTGAATAAGTTTGAGATTATTTAACTACTCCAATGTTACAACTTGGTTTCTATATAAATTATATAATCTATTTTATTCTTGATAGCTTAGTTTATTTTAACAAATAATAAAGATATCCTTATATTTATGTTTATGAAATAAAGTAAAATGAAAATATTTATGATTATTTGCATCAAGAATTTGCTAAATTCATAAAAGAGTTTAATTGTTTTCCAGTTTGTAGAGATCATGGTCTTAATATTTAACTCTTTTAATATATTAGCAAATTATTGTTAAATGCATTGAATAATTTTTTTATACATGTGAACAATTTACATCATATTACAATAATTATGTTCTATAATAACTTCACTATCAGTAATTAAATGTAGATAATTACATTATGGATAACTCATTAATTATCATTACGGTAATATCATAACTATTGATGTGAAATCATGAAAACTTGCAGTGCTGTTACTTTATACTAAATTATAAAGATAACTCTTTTTTAAAATATATAACATGTCAAAATGTTTAATATGAAATTTAATTTATGGAACTATATAAATATACTTTGCTTCGTTTATAATGTACGAAATAAGGAAAAAAACTAGCACTTTAAGCAAAGAGAAATAATTTAAATTAAATTATTTCTCTTTGCTTAAAGTGCTAGTTTTTTTGCCTTATTTTGTGCCTAATTTATGGAAGTAGGATTTGCGTAAATTACAGAGCTGCTGTATATATATATTTTTTCAGTTAATGTGATAAAGTTCAACATATTTATTATTAAAATTTCTAATTTTATTTTCAATAAAATAATTCATGTAAACTCTGTTTTTACTAAAATAACATTTAAAATTATATATATATACTGTATAGTCAAATTATGCAAAATGTATATACAGTATATTAATTTATAAAAACAAATAACTAATTACTTACTTTAACAAACACATATTTTATTAATGTAAAAGCACTTTGTGTGTCAAGTTGGACAGACTTATTCTTAAAATTTAAAAAAATTTATAGTCAGTTGTTAGTGCAGTATTAGTGCTCTAGGTTTCCAAAATTTTGGCATTAGTGTCATGTAATAATGCAATTTAGAAAGGATTCTTGTAGGTTTCCCAACTTGACATCAAGTTAATGGATTTATTAGAAGTTTAATATTTATTTTGAAAGTTAGTTGTTAGCTACATTAATGCTATAGATTCCTAAAATTCCAATATTAGTGCAGCATAATTATGCATTTTATAAAAAATTTAAATTAAAAATTGCATTGTATGACATTTCATGACAGAATTTAGTTCATACATAGTCTAATTATTGCACATATTTCTTTGCATGTTTCTTTCTCTTGCTCTATTTGTTTTTTATTTTTGAGACTGTAATAGAACATCAGTATTCTAATATTTAAATTTGCATAATGTTATGTAAAGTATTTAAGATTGCTACATTGGATATACATTAAGAAATTTTAGCTAGAATCAATGAGCTCACGACAATCATCAATAATGAAGATCTGATAACTGTTTTATCCAGGAGGGCCTACTAATGTAAGATGGATGCTAGTTGGGATGAAAGCAAGATCATTGAACCAATCCAAAATATGTGGCAGGGATTAATGGCTGAAGTGCTTAGTAATTTTTGTAAGAGATTAGAGAGGGGTGAGTTCCTGAATGAAAAAGATTCCATATACACTGTAACCTATTTGAAAGAGTATCATTTTAATAAAGGCTGAATAAAACATTTGCTGTTCTTCTTGTAAAATCATCTCTTTGAATTCAGTGTAAGTCTATTCTACTTGCTTATCATATTTAGATTATAATAGGCAGATTTTTGTAAACTGTCCTGAAAGAGATGATTCACATCACATGCATTTATAGAATGAAACTCACAAACTTGTTCTATGGTCATCCTCAACTGCATTTAAGTCCAAAAACATTAGTATCTGGTACTTTTAATAACTATATCTGTACTAATAATAATTTTTAGTTTTCCTGATTAAAGTTCTTGTTGAATTATTTGTGTTATTTATGAATAGCTAAACTTGAAAGTTTGATTAGTGCTAGTTATTTATATTTGCTTTTGTTTTTAACATAGTTAAAAATGTTCTCTTAAAGGATGCACATATAAAGGAGAATTATTTTAACCACTATTGTATAACTATTAGCATATCTAATAGCAGTCTATTATAAGTTAGATTAGTGATTGAAGAAGATTCTTTTACAGACATACTAACATAATACGCAAAAATTTTTTATCATCTTTTTTGTTTTTTATGAGAGAATATATTTTGTTTGTAATTTGTTTAAAATAACAATGCATAATAGTAGTAAAATATAGAAAAAAAATGTATATTAGTAATAATTATTTTTCATGTATAATTTTGTATACAGAGCATACGTTTTTACCAGTGGAAGGGAAAGAAGTTCATTCTGGTAACATTGAAAGGGTCACAACTAAAGAAAAAGCAAAGTTTCCTCAAGAATTTTTCCCCGAGGTAAGGTTTTTCTTAAAATAGTTAGCATCATCATGTTTATAATAATAAATGAAAACATTTGCTATATTTTTAATGTATTGAAAAAAATTATCAATGATCGTTTAAACAAACATATCATTAATTACAAATATAAGACTATATTATTAATATAAGGTTGCTTTATATGAAAAAAACAGCTCTTCTAAGACTACTAACTGGTTTTAATCAAATAATATTTTAATTTAGGTTTTATTGATTTAAAATTTATTATAAGTCCTAGATAGAGTTGTCTTTTTCCATTGTTTGCTATTGAAATAAATTCTTAAAACAAGATTATCTTATTTTATAAAAGTAAAAGCTCAATCATATTGTAACAAAAAATTTTACAGATTTATAAGTGATTTATAAAAAAAAACTTATTTGTTCTATGTAAATTATAAACATGGACTACATTCTGATTTACAGGTATTATTCTATTGCCTAGCATTCTGCCATCTTTCTAAATTTTCCAGAATTATATTACAAATTCTTGAATACTTTAAAAATCAGTTATAAAAATTACAAGTTTACAAAATAAGAATGCAAAATGACTGCATTTGTGAATTTATACAGGCACATGAGTAAATGGCACTTGGAATCCAGAGAAATATTTGAAGTTTTCAAGAGTAAAGATAACTATATTAACATAAAAATAAATTAATATTTATTAAGAACAAAACCATAAAACATAGAAATATCATCTACCATAAATATGTATTTAGATATTATTATATAAAAAAAATTCTAGCATTAACATTCACAATTAATTCTGATAAAAACTATAAACCAAAAAACTTCCTAATTTAATCTTAAAAATAGAGAATATTAGTAAAATTCCTGTGCAGTTAGCATTGGAATTTTCCACTTTAAGATAAAATTCAAAAATTTATACTGGATTTAAAAGCAAGTAATTTGAGTAGCT
This sequence comes from Androctonus mauritanicus, assembly GCA_011317285.2. NCBI lineage: Eukaryota > Metazoa > Arthropoda > Arachnida > Scorpiones > Buthidae > Androctonus > Androctonus mauritanicus. Next base: position 11,396 of record WUQG02437146.1, read on the forward strand.
GCCTAAGATGCTAAAGTAGTTACTGAATAAATTTGAAATGATAGTGTCACTTATTATATAATCACCAGTGATGTACATTGAGAGCATTCTTCTTTGAGCAAGATGCTTGAATGAATATGAAATTATTTCTTGGACTAAGAAATAAAATGATGCCTTAATATAAATACAAAAGATAAATTTTGAAATTTGATATCCAATTCTTTGTTTTTATATTTTTTCTGATTTGTGTTATCACTTCATTTCAATCCCTCTGGTCATATTTACTTTTACAAAATCCTTCTTTTCTTTATTCATTCTTATCTGAATCTTATCTACTATTACTATTGCCCCATGTTCTTACCCACCAAATGTTTTTATTTTCAAATAGATGATATCAACATGTTTTGCAGAAAGTTGTTTGGCATAAAAAATTGCAAAAGAAATGTTAAAGAATGTAAGAATTACAAAAAACTATCTGATTTTTTTAAAACTAGACTTTTCTTTTAAAAGCCCAGTTATATAATTTTTGACACTCCATTATGTTTAATATTTCCAGTAGATATTTCTTTAAAGTAGTGCAAATGTTTAATCCAAATTTCTTTAATGGTTAATTATTATAAATATTAAAAGTTTTTGCAATTTATTTCAAATTGTAATATGTTAATTTCTTAAAAATTTTCAGTAATTATGCTACAAATGCTTATTAGGAATTATTTATGGTTACTGAAATTAATATTACTATTACATACATAAACAAATACAAGTGCTCTTCTATTTACAATCAATTTGACTTATGATTTTCTTTATAATATTCCGAGCTTGACTGATTATTTTCATTTAGCATATTGGCTAGTTATTAAAAATTTATTAAATATTTTTAATAACTAGCCAATATTAAAAATTAAAAATTTATAGTTTTATTAAAACTTTATAGTTGACCAATAGCTATTTAGTTAAGCAATTACTAACTACTATGGGGATTCAAGTTCAATTCTAGATGATTTTACAGTTTGGGGTCTGAGTTCAATTCTGAAATAGTAAATCCTTCAAGATGATAAAATATGGTGATTTTATCATCTTGTAGGATTTACTATTCTATTGTCTATTATTACTGCTAAAATTATTACTATTGCAGATCATTTTCAATTTAACAATTTTTTCAATTTGAACAATAATCCTATCATAAGCAGAGGACTAGCTATAGATAAAAAAATATCCTAGAAAATATCATCCATTAATCAAACTTTTATTACTGTTTAGAGATGAGTTCATGAATTGATTAGTGATGGGCTGAATCATCAAATAAATATCTGCAATTTTCAGAAAAACCTTTTTCCTATGGTATTTTGATCAATACATAACTGTTGTATTAACATATATATTAATGTATATTTACATATGCACACATGCAATGTATATATGTATGTATTATATGTTAATACATATTTTATTAACATATATTACATATTGATATATAGATTAATACTTGCAAAATATACTTGTTACCTGAGCATAGCTTGAAAATATATACAGTATTTAGGAAAAACTTAATTTTAATTAATTACATATTGATTTCATCTTCAATTTTAGTTGTTTAGTTATTCAGTTCAATACAACCCTCATAATTTCCAGATCATGAACTTATTATCTGGAAATTATGAGGGTCTATCTATCTTTTTGCTCTTCAATTTGATAAGGATTTACTTGGAGGAACATTAAAATTTGGTAATGCTATGATATTATGTACTGTATCTACCAAAAAGTGATCATTTTACCGATCTTCATTGTATTGTCCCCGGAAAGATTTTTACTTGGAAAATTATTTCATGCATTGATTTCATTTGTTATTTCAAATTTCATGTTTATTGAAATATTATATTATCATTAGATTAATTGAATTAAAACTGTTGGAAATTATTTGTTGTTTATAAATTTATTAAAATATAAAATCATGAAATCATTTATCAATATTATATCACAGTGACATCATCAGCATACCTACAGTATGTGTATATTTGTTACATTGTGGAATATTACATCATTCAGCAACATTCAAAATTCAAACAAAATCATTTTGTCATATAATTTATTAATTATAGCATTTGGATCCATTGGTAATTGTGCTCTATGCTGAAAGATTTAGAATTTAAATTACAGAAGGCGCCTTCTTAACCGGCCTCGGTTCAACTGGCCGGTTGAACCGAGATTACTTGTAAGAGCCATTAACGTTGTTTTAATGAAACATACATTTTCGTTTAAAAAATTTGTACGAATTATTTATTAAATAAAATTTTGAATTTTCTTTAATAAATAATTCAAAAGACGACGATGACGACATCCCGAAAGAAAAAGACTACGACAAAATTAGCCACACCGAAGCAAAAGCAGCACTGGAGTTGGCAACAGCATACATCGAACAACAAAAAGAATCCACTGCAATTGATATGATGTTCATAAAGAAATGGCGTGATTTCGCTTTTAAAAAAGCAATGGACGCAAA